>PVIC010000013.1:0-159472 GCA_004025085.1 Thryonomys swinderianus
ACAAACTGAGCTGCTATGAACAAGGGTGTACATCTGTCTTTCCAATGTGAGTTTTTAAATTCTTTTGGGTATATTCCTAGCAGGGGTATAGCAGGGTCAAATGGGACCCCTAGTCCTAGTTTTCTGAGAAATCTCCACACAGATCTCCACAATGGTTGCACAAGTCTGCAATCCCACCAACAGTGGAGAAGGATTCCTTTCTCCCCACAGCCACGCCAGCATTTATCATTGAGAACCCCCGTTCTTGATACAGCAAGACATTTATGATTTCCCTGTTTTCTTTTATCAAAAAATACTTGGTAGGTACACAAGCTAGTGAATTAATACTTCTCATTCCAATATTCAGTAATAAAGGAGAACTTTAAGATATTCTATTTACTTGGTCCTAGCCAGGTCTCCTGGAGGAAAAACTAGAATCCATGTGCCAGCAAGTCATGTCCTGGAGCTGGAATCTGTCAGTATTAGGCGGAAAGAGGCTATCGGCTTAGTTTCTTCAGATATGTGCAACTCCCTAAGCAAAGAGAATTAGATTCATTCTACCAGTGAGTCAGGAGATTTGCAGAGGCTGGTTCAAGGCCTGGCAAATGCCAAGTGTTGGCATTGGGGCTGTCTCTGTGAGAGAGCCCTGGGGTGCTGGGAGCTGCCAGAGCAGAACCAAGTACCTGTGAAGTCGGAGCTACTCTTAAACTTTCCACGCTGCCGAATGAACCCAGGAAGGAGCAGAGGTCATGATTTAGACTCTTGGTTTTGTCTTCCCCGCATAGTTCATGCTGGAGGGTGAACGTGTTTATATCATATGACTCACTGGATATAACAGATTAGACTGGAGTGGACCAGAAAATCCAGTTCCTAAGAAGGATGACTGAATCCAAGCCTCTTTGGAGAGTACAAACATGACACAAAACCAACAGTCTTATGGTCATGGTCAGAGTGGAGGGCGTACTGTCCGTGCAGAGCTGGGGCCACTGTGATTCCAAAGAGAGATGTGAATGTTGATAGTACTTCTTTCTACCACCAGTGGCAGGATTTTAAAGCCAAATTAAAAAGGAGGTTTACATGTTCAGGTAACTAAAATCCAAGATAGTGTAGCGGTCAGGCATCTCTTGATATGGTGGGGTAATATGACATCATATAATCGATTTTTGTCCTCCTGGCTAAGCTCTGCTCTACTCTGGTGGAAAAGCTCAATTTATACTCAGACAGGGTTATCTTGATAGTTAACTGCAAGTTGAATTCCAAAGGCCCCCAGTGTACATCTCCCACCGTGAAACCTCATGGGAGAAAGGGGGATATCTTTGCAAAATGCTCCAGCAAAATCACTCATAGTTGGAGCTTTTGGATGGTGATCCGGTTAAGGGGATTTGAGCTAGTTTGTGTGAGGTGTGGCCTTGGGAGGGCTTATTTGCCCCTCAGCTCCTCTTTTCTCACTCTCTGTTTTCCTGCCACTATCCCATGACCAGCTATCCACTGCTACTCACCCTGCCTCAAAGCCAAGTGACTTGGTGTTATGTCCCAGTGACAAGGAGAATAACTAAGACAGTCCTATCGGCTCTGATGTGACTCTGAGCCTGACTTTGAGTCAGCATCAGTGAGCTGGGGGCTGGTGAGCTGGCTGGCAGAGCCCTGTCAACAGTGATGTCCTCAGGCTGCTCAGGAGGACTGTGGCCGAATCAGATGAGCTGGCAAATGAGAAGGAAGAGGGGGCTTTAGCCATCCGTCTGGGATACCAGTGCCACGCAGGTTCCTTGTGTTCTAGACAAGGAAGTGGGGCCGGTTTCTAGGGCAAACTGGAAAAGAGAAGTATATAAGTATATGAGAAGGGACAGAGGAGAAGGGAGAGAAGAAAAGAGAGAAGGAACAGGAGGAAACTCCTTGTTCATCACTTCCATAATTTCATGCTGTCTTAGCTCATTTCAAAAGCTATAACAAAAATATCAGCTGGGCGACACACAAACCGCAGAAATTTATTCTCATGCTTCTGGACATGGAGGAGGTCCAAGATGAAAATGCCAGCATATTTGGTGTCTTCCAAGGCTGCTTCCCTGTTCACAGGCAGCTGGTTTGCTGGGACTTTGCCTGGGGTGGGGAAGAGAGGGTCTCTGCTACAAGGGTACTAATTTCCTGACAAGGGCTTCACCTCCATGACGGCATGGAATTCTACTGACTTCCCCGAGCCACCCCTCCTATGTCCATGGTTTGGTGCTTAGCTTCCAGCGTGAATACAGAGTACCTGGCCCTTCAGTCCACAGCACTTTTGCATCCCTGGGAGTCCTGTATGGATTTATTTTTTGTCTCTGGCCGGTGGGTTTTATGTGTCTCTGTGTGTGTGGAGGGGTGGTTGCTGCAGACTGGACCCAGTGAACCACACCCTTTGCCCTTTGGGGTGAATTTCTGTTTCTTACGACCAATAGCCTCATGCTCAGACCGGGGAACACTTGCTTCCTTTGGCCACCAACACAGACATCTGGTTGACCCTCTGGAGAGGCGAACCCTGTGTCCAGATACATTTTAATAGATGAATCATGAGCTCCCACGATTTTGACGTTAATTTCTCAAACTGCAATCATCTCCCCAGTTACTAAGCTCTGTTAGTCCTAATTAACCAGTTTGCAGGCAATTTTTCAACCTATCAAGTAGTGAAATAAAATAATGAGCTCAGCCGAGGAGGATTGGGAAGATGGTGAGTTCACTGGGGACTAGTGTTTTATTCCTGATTCCACTCAGGGCTGAACCATGAATGGCTTTTTCTTCTTTTTAAACTTTTTTTTCTTTGCTAGTTTCTTCCCAATCATACCTTGAAGTCAGGAGGATCCTGTCAGGATATTAAGATGAAAGATGCCTCTATGTTTCCCGTATAAATGAGTTGATTTAATTCATGATTACACCCAGTTAATTCAGATGCCTTAATGATCCCATTTACAGGGAAGGGAAACCAGATGAATGTGGTGTGCCCACTGCATTTGATAGCATCTCTAAGAGTTTCTTTATTAGAAAACAAATACTAAAAAACTTCTCTTCTCTGATGGATGTCTGGTCTTTTCTGACTTGTTTTCATTTTGATGACTTGAGTCAACAGGAAGTGTGAGAGGAACTGGGTATAGTGCTGCCTGCCTATAATCCCAACACTCTGGGAGGCTGAAGCAGGAGGATTGCAATTTTGAGCCCATCCTGGGCAACTTAACAACTCAGCGAGACCCTGTCTTAAAATAAAAACAATAAAAAGCAGTGGGCTGGAGATGTAGCTCAGTGAGAAGTGCCTGGGTTCAATTCCTACACAAAAAGTAAGGCCAGAGAAATAAAGGAGAGCACCAATTTGCTAAAATCTTCAAAGTCCTGGCTGGAGATTTAGCTCAGCGGTTCCGGTGCCTGCCTCACAAGTGCAAGGTCCTGAGTTCGATCCTGGTAACCACATACAACAATGCTGGGCGTGGTGACTCACGCCCACCAGCAATCAATACCACATACCACAATGCTGGGTGTGGTGGCTCACGCCTGTAATCCCAGCACTCGGGAGGCAGAGACAGGAGGATTGCTGAGTTCGCGGCGGTTTGCCTGGGCTACTTAGTGAGCTCAGGGCCAGCCTGAGCTCAGTGAGACCCTGTCTCAAAAAAAGAAAAAAAAAAAAATCTCCAAAGTCCTAAATCCTTCCTGATGTGGTCTTGTTTGTCCACTCTCCTCTGGCTTCTCACCAGTGCCACATACAGCAGGTGACCAGTGAAAGTCTATTCAAGCCTCCAGCCACCCACCCGGGGCTGCTCCCCTTCCAACTCCTGGCTCAAATCTGGACTGCAGATCTTCTCCCTTGAGCTGAGTCAAGCTAGGGAGATTATTTCCACATAGTACTGGTGAAGATGTGCCAGGGAGTGGGGGAAATAAGCCCGAAAATTCCACCAATGGATAAAAAAAAATGCCTATGTTTTCTTATGACCTTAGAACTCCTATCAAGCTAGTAGATTTTTCCAGGCTCAACTTTCCCCGGTTGTTGCTGGTTCCCTTCACTCCCTGTCTCCAGGATCCCAGAGCCAAATGGCTTCCATGTTGGAGGAGCTATCTTTCTGACATTTTGCCCCCTTCCTAGGCACGGATCAGGTTCTATCAGTTATAAAATGGCATGCTCCCAAGTCCCACAATCCCACCTGCCCACTTTCTTTGCTGTAACAGTATTCTCAAGGGGGAAGTCTCTGTGCGACACCATTGCATTGCATGAAGTTTAGAAGCTCAAAGTCTCAGGCCCCTCCTGGACCTACTTACTAGAAGGTGACTCGGAAATTTGAGAAGCACTGGTGAAAGAATCCAGTTCAGTTGGCACAAACAGTACCTTGGAGAAGCTTTTCTGTGGGATGATGGCAGCCATCATCCTCACATTTCTTGGGGACCTAGAGGGAGGGACCACTTAAGCAGGGACCCTCAAATATGAAGACACCAGAAAGAGGTCTCAAGGCTCCTCAGAGAACAAAGCCAACTCCAGGGGCAAACCCAGCATTTTGGCTTATGCTGGAATCTATCTCTTTATTTCACAGCTGAGAACTTTAATCAGTGAATATTATTAAGAATCTGAATTTTATGGCTTGTGTAGGATGCCACAATGCTTATTTTTCTTCAGTTTTTGATTCAGGGTCTTGGTCAGTCACTGAGCTGTCCAGGATGGGCTCACACTGTGATCTTCATGTTCCAGCTACACTAGTGCTAGAATTACAGGTGTGTGTTATCATGCCTTGGGCACATTATTTTTAATTAATCTAGGTGAAAATTTGGATATCTAGCTTCTCTAGAAAAATCAGAGTAACTCACAGCTCTTACATGGCTTTACCAGAGCTAAGAAATGGCTGCACTGCCCAGATGGGGCGCATGTACTCCAGCTCAGCCTCAGTTCCCACAGTCTCTATTTCCCCAAGTTGAGATTGTCAGTTACCATTTAACCTCACACTTCTTCTGCTGGAAAAGATATAGACAAAGGAAGATCAAGGAGTTTAAATATGCTGCTACAGGATTATTTCATGGAAGTGAAGGATAAACATGAAATGTTTAATCTGAAAACCAAACATGACTTTCACTGAAAAACTACAACTGAAGATGGTGTTTAAATACAAAGTTGGATAAAAACTATGGCATGTGTGCTTACATAAAAATTATTATAGTAGAAGACATTTTTCTATTAATTCTTCACAAATTGTTTCCTTCCCTTTTGAACACACTTAATCCATCTCTCTTGCCGCTTTCTGAAGCAAACTGAAAGTCCTCTTCAATGAGTGTCTTTAGCTGTGCTGTCACAGCTCCCTTGATATCTTGAATGGATTCAAAATGTTGAACTTTCATGGTCATTTTGACTTTGGGTAGAGCGAAACATACGCTGTGCAAGATACTATGAATAAGGTGGGTGAGCACACACAATAATGTTTTTAGGAATCTGGCTTTCTTCTGGATGATACTTGGCAGCTTGAAAGAAGGAGGATGGGGGAGAGAATAGAGGGAGAGGGCTGGGAATAAGAGGGAGGAGGAGGAGAGAAGAAAATAGAAAGTTTTAGTATCCAAGTGTCTTTCTTGGACCTATGAAATGTCATCCTCTTCTGGAAGGTTGTCCTGATGCCCACATTCACAGACACCCATGCCATTTTAACAGTTTTTTTCTTAGGACTGTATTTTTTTTTTTTTTTGAGACAAGGTCTTGCTTTGTAGTTCAAGCTGGGCCCAAACTCACTATGTAGCCCAGGCAAGCCTTGAACTCACAACAATCCTCTTGCTTCTGCCTCCCAAGTGCTGAGATTATAGGCATGAACCACCATACCCGGCATTGTAGTATGTGGTACTCATTGCTGGTGGGTGTGAGTCAGCATGCCTGGTATTGTTGTATGTGGTTACTGGGGATCAAATTCAGGACCCTGCACTTGCAGGACAGATGCTGGAACCATTGAGCTCAATCCCCAGCCCCAGAACCATATCTTTGTAATTTCTCTAGTCCTATGTGTCTGACATTACACTGGCATAAAAATAGTGTTAATGGCTAAATGAATATCTTTGCTGAAATTCAGTTAACTTTAGATGCATGAAATTCTTTGAGTTTTGTTATACTGGTCTATGTGTTTGCTTTTGTATCAGTAAGATGTTATTTTGGTTATGGTAGCCTTGTAATATATTTTTAAGTCAGGAGCTAGGAGCGATTCAGCTTCATTCTTTTTGCTTTGGCTATTTGGGTCTTTTTGGACTATATACCATTTTTAGAGTTGTATTTGTTTGATTCTGTAAAGAATGTCATTGATGTTGAGATGGACATTGCATTGAGTTTGCAGATATTACTCGGTAGTAGGAGCATTTTTATAATATTAATGTTTTTTCATGGTTTTGTTATGGTTTTAAATTTCTTTCATCGATATTTATAGTTTTTAATGCAGAGGAATTTCATTTCATTGACCAGATTTACTCCTCAGTATTTTGTATTGTTGTCATTACTGTTGTAAATGGGCTGGCTTTCTTTTCCATATAATTCACTGTTGGTGTCTAAAAACACTCAATTTAACACCTATCAAGGTTAAAAGAACAGTCTCTTAAGTAAGTGGTGGTTGGAAAATTGGATGTCCATATGCAGAAGAGTGAAAATAGACCTTTTGTCTTTCTCCATATCAACAGACTTAAATAGATCTTAAATTATGAATCTGCTAGAAGAAAACATAGAGAACATGCTTTATGACATTGGACCGGGTGAGGATTTTTTGGATGTCTTCACAATCATAGCCCACCAAAGTAAAAAAAAAAAACTCAAATAAGATCATGTTAAACCTAAAATATCACATACAATAAAGAAAGCAATCAACAGTGTAAAGAGAACCTACAGAATGTGAGAAGATATTTACAAACTGCATATATGATAAAAGGTTTATATCTACAATGTATAAAGCACTTAGCTAAATAATGAAAACAAGCAATCCAATTAAAAATAGGCAAAAGACCCACCTCAACAGACATTTCTTAAAAGAAAACATCTGAGTACCCAACAGGCAAACAACAAAAAGCTCAATATCACTAATAAGGAAGACCAAGTTAAAGCCAGGATATCACTTCTTTCAACTTAGATTGGCTGTTATCAAAAAGACAGAAAACAGCAAGTGCTGAGAGTATGTAGAGGAAAGGGAATCCTACATATTGCTGGTGAGAATGTAAGTTAGTGCAGCCATTATGAGAGAAATAATGTGGAAGTTCCTTACAAAAGTAACATAGAGCTACTGTGTGACACAGCTATCCTTCCGTGGGGTATATACCTACTGGAAGTGAGATCAGCATGTTGAAGAGACACCTGCATTGCCATGTTTACTGCAGTACTGTGTGTAATAGCCAAGAAGTGGAATCATTTGGGTCAGGGTGTAGCTCACTGGCAGGCAGTTTACTGGCAGGTGTGATTCCAGGTACCAAAACCCCCATGAAGTGGAATCATTCTAAGACCTCATCAACAAATGAACAGCATATGAAGAAATTTGGGTGTATACACACTATATAATACTAGATAACCATAGAAAAAAAGCTGAGGTCTTGTTGAGTCTAGAGAACACATGTTAAATGAAAAAAGCCAAGCACTGAAAGCAGGGTCCCACTTATTCATGGAATCTGAAAAAGCTGTTCTCGTGGAAGCAGTGAGTAGAATGATGGTTGTCAGAGTCTGGTGAGGGGGAGGGGATAGGTTGGTCAACAGGTACAAACATGTGGGGAGGAGGAGCTAGTCCTGGCCACCCATGTATGATAGAGTGATAGTAGTTAGCAGTAACACATCCTACTTTTCCAAATGTCTGGGAGAAAGGATTTGGAATATTTTACTACAAGGAAATGCTAAATGTCTGAGGAGAGAGCTATGCTAATTACCCTGATGTAACCATGTACAATATATATACACGTAGAAGAATCTCATTGGATCCCATAAATCACTGTAGCTATGACGTGTCAGCTGAAAGAAACACATTAAAATATTTGTAAAGAAAAGAAAAATTAAGCAGGAAAATGCATGAATTCCTGTAGAAAAAGATAATTAGAATTTGGAAAGATTTAGCTACTTTTGCCAGGAATGAACAGTGAGTTTGTTGCTGGGTTCTGATCCTGTGAGATGCATCAGGAGAGCAGAGCTCCACGGCAGGACCCGGAGTCCCAGCCAGGGCGAGGTGAGTGGTGGCCAAGGGACAGGCTGCCGCACGTCCATGCAGAAAAAGCTCCCTCCCTTCAGAGGTAGCTCTGCAGACACAGGCGGAGCCCTGTCCCGACTACTCTCTAACCTTACCTCCCTTTTAAAAAGTGGTTCAATTCCCTTTCTTACAGTTAGCGGAGTAAACTGATAATTAAGCAATTAAGCATCAAAGGCAGGCTCTGACAGCCTGGCACTTGTTCAGAAAACCGGCAAAGAAATTACAGTGGAGATAAAGGACAATTGCTCTGAGTCATCCATCCTTTCGAAGGACAAGGACGTCCAGGTCTCAGGAGCCTGGGACTCTGGTGGCTCTTGCGGAGCTCCGAAAGCTCTGGGTGCCGTGATGAGAAGTCAGGACCTTCCCTGTCCTTCCCGAGGCTGGTCTTTAGCCCTTGCCACTGCAGGATGGGGAGAGGAGCTTCCTGGAGCGGGGTCTGAACCCCGGCAGGCCCTCGGCTGGCTGGCTTGAAAACATGATTCCTCTGCCTGACGCATCAGGTATCCTCAAAGTACTGAAGTTAGAGATGTTTAACTTGGTAAATCATTAAAAATGTCTTTAAAAAGTCTGAAATAAAAAAAATATTTGATGTCAGGTATTTTTCTAAGATCTGGGAATACAGCAGAGCATGAAACAAACAGGCCTGCCAGGCACACAGAGGTTAGTATAGTCAGAGAGCAAAGGAAAAGCGGTGAGTCATAAAGCGCCCAGCAGCGTGGTGATGTCAGGCCCTGATTGTACTGTGCAGAAACGGGCGGTGAGCAATGTGGGGTGTAACAGTAAAGGGGGAAGTAAGGGGATTGTGTTACTGAGAGACAGATCACATATGACTAGGGAGACAGATCTTGGGAAGATCCCAGCCCGTCTCTGTTCCCCAGCAAAGGCCCCCTTGTTTTGCTGTCTGTGATAGGATGAGTGTGCCAACTGATTTCCCTGTTTCTAGCTTCCCTCTTTCTTTTCAGTCTTCACACTCCAGCTAGAATAACATGGACACCTTCAGACCTACATGAATCATTCACCTGTTTGGAAATCCAAGATGACCCCATGCACCAAAGGTAGAGTGATGGATGCCAGCAGGTGCCAGGCCGGGAATGAGAAGTAGGGAAGAGGGGGTGGGATATGCCAAACAGAAGAGAAGCAGATTGGTTTCTGGGGCCACTCCTTTGTAGTCCTAAGCAGGCGCTGGAAAAAAATCAGACCTTAGGTCTCCAGGCTGAAGATTTTTGAGTTGAGAACTGAAAACCAGTCAGTCAGGCAAAATCTTCTCACTTTATTAAAATGTTGGCAGTTGATTAAAATAATATTAGACATTAATGGGCTAAAGAAAACATGCCTGTGGACCAAGTCTGGACTACAGGGCCACCAGTGTGCAAGTTTTGTTATAGTGGATAAGCTGAACCTTCAAGTCCTGTGTTTGGCTGCCCACACTACCAGACACTCACAACCCCTACATTTCAGGTACTTAGAGTATTTAGCAAATCTCTGATTCCCAAATCTGCTACCTCTTTCATGTCCATTGGCCCCTTCCCCATTCTGTAATATAACAAACTTCTATTCATATCACAAGACCCAATTGAGAGAAACCTTCTTTGTGAATCTCTCCTTTACTTCGGTCTAAGATAATTCTTCCCTCCTCAGAAAATTCATAGGACTAGGCACAGGTGTTTGTTTTTCTGTTTTCTGAGACATTCTCAGGGCTTACTGAGAAAAGGTGCTCAGTAGAGAGGCAGAAGACTAATAAGTCACAGAGGTGAGGAGTTCAGGCTCTAGATACAGCACTGAAATCTTAGCTACCTGTTTACATGTCTGTCCCTGACTTCATCTGTAAAATAGAACCAAAATAGTTTATGCAGTGAAATACATTTTTGAGGCTGACTTGGTAGTCAGTTGAAATCAGTGTTCACAAAGATCAAAGGGAGGGAAGGTTTCTCCAGAAAGTAGGGACCCTCCTTAAGGACGGCTTGTGTCCACACTTCTGGGGCTACATGCTCCCCACTTCATGGTGGAACCTGAGTCCCAGGCAGATAAGACCCAGGCAAGATTCCGGCCCCTGTCTTGATAATGCACCATGCTGTCCTCATCTCAGACCCTTGCCTACTTCCCCACCCAAAGCCATATTTCTGTAGCTTTACACAATTTTATTTTCAAATATAGGAGTCTTCATTCCGTGAACAGCACAAAAGACACAAGCTTAGGCACTTCAAGTTTTAAACTATGGAGTCTAATCTCTGGTTTGACTTTCATAATGGGTCCCTGAAATACCTAAGGAGGCCCACTCTAAAAGTGAGGAAGCTAAAGCCCAGGGACTATTGGGACTCTCTTTAGTTCTTTTAGCAGAGTGAGAGGAGGAGCTGTGACTTGGCAAGTGTTTATTGAAGTCTCTACTCTGTGCAGTGTGAGGCACAGAGCCGCAAGGTAAGCCAACAGTGTCCCTGTGCGTGCAGACCTCACCCTCCACGGCGAACCTATTGGGTGGGCCTGGAGCTTGCTGTTGGTGTCATTGAACCAGGTTATGAATTCATGGTTCATGTAATTCACGCTTCCTGGGCATAAGTTGGAAGTGCAAGAATACATATTTATAGTATAAATATCTCAAAAATGGAGCTTAGGACTGCCCCTTCCTGAGCAGTTTAGGTCAACAGAAATTTATTCCTTCATGGTTTGGGAGGTCAGAGGTCTAAAATCAAAGTATTGGGTTTCTACTTTCCTGAGTATTTTCTGTGTATTCTTTTTTCTTTCATCAGTGTCAGGATGGCCAAGTGGTCCTAGGTGTCAAATTCACACGAGGGTTCTGGTCTCCGCTGGAGGCTCAGAGAGAACACTTTCCATGTGTCTTCCCAGCCTGTTGGGCATCCTGGTTTTCCTGGCTTGGAGATATATTACTCCAGTCTCTGTGTCCACATTCACACAACTTTCTCCTGAGGTAACTCTCTATTTCCTGAGGCCATTTGTCATTGTGGATTTAGTGCCATTCCCTACCTCACGATGAACCCGTCTTGAAATCTTTATCTTAATTACATCTGCAAAGATCTTTTCTCCAACAAAGCTCACATTAGCAAGTCCCAGATGAACATTTTCTGGTCCTTGGCCTCCTGACTCTGCATCTTTCTGTCTCTCTGTCTCTCTCTCTCTGTCTCTCTGTATCTGTATCTCTTTCTCTCTTTTAGGAGAAAGCTCCCATTTAGCCTCCATGAGGAATTCACAGAAAGTCTGGTTTTGTAGGCTTGTGGGAGCGCACTTCTGCTGGTTCAGGGTGTTTAACGTGGATCTGCAAAGATTCTACTGTGTATCTCCTGGTGACAGGTCACTACTTCCCCGTGTAAGCTCTGCACAGACTTTGCAGAGCAGCTCCTGGGGATGAGGAGCCTGTCATCCTGCTCTCTCCGGAGGACATTAGAATCTGTCCAAAGTGAGACCTTGACAAAGATGGCCTCTTAGTAATCAGTAAGGATAAACTTACTTAGACGCATTTTCTTTTCTAAGAGAATCATGTGGTCCAAGGGATGGAGGAGGCTGAGCCCCAGCCAAACTCTGATAGCTGTGTCTGTAAGCCATTCTATTGAGAAATAACTTTCAGGAGCCTATGCGATGCTGTTCGAGTGCAGAGTAAGTCCCATGGGCATTTGTGTAAGATGTAATGGCCCCCAGGAAGTGGGGGATTCTAGATCCTGAGACTTGCTCGACCAACTGGGCTGGAGTATGGCTTCAAACCCAGATTTGGATTCCGAACATCAGTTTTGCTGCTGAAGGTTCAGCCTGGGGCAGGTTATGGACCCTTCTCAGCCCCAGCCTCCTTCTGTGAAATATTATGAGTAATAGACTGTAGTTATTGAACAGGATTGTGGTTATAATGAAGTTAGAAAATCAATGTATGATTCTGAGCACAGTATCTAGCTCATAGAAATATTTAACATAGTTTGGATTTTTGTTGGTTTTAATTCCCTTTCCATTTTCCTGTGAACCTTTACTGGTGTTTCTTACATTTCTCCCCCAAGATCTCTGTCCTGCTGTCCCTGAAAGCATAACGTATGGGCACAAGTAAGTCCCAGACTGTTGTAATTATGTGAAGAATCCTGGCACTCAGGAAAAGAATATATAACAGTGTTGGTATTGATCTGGATTCTTTAAAAATAATGATGTATTTTTAAAACTGTACATGCTCATTATAAGTCATTCAAACAAGTATGAAGGTAGGCAGAAGGAAGTGCTAGAATAAATCACCTTGAAAACCTTAGAATTTAAAAATAACTTTTGTCAACATGAAGTGTATGTTATTCTAGATAGCTCTCTAGTGTGCCTACAGAAAGACAGGCAGCAAGGCATGTGTAATGAATGGAATTGTAATAAATTTGCCATTTTAATAAAAGTTACTGAATTAAAATTTCCAAATTTAACAGAAAAAAGAACAACTGAAGTAAAACTGAAGGATTTGGTAAGGTGTAATTCTTCACCATAAAGTGATTATTCCTTCTAAGAGTCCTTTAGGGTTAAGAAAAATATTGACAGAATCTAGAGTTAATTTTTAAACTTCATATGTTAATTTTGGTCAATGTTGAATGACTCTTGATGTGAAGGATGAAAATATGGTAGTGCTTATACTCAACCTAATGTCTCGAACTGTCTTGATTTATTAATTTTATCTTTAGCTTTACTTCACTACTGTTAATTTATGCTTTTTCCTAGGACACTAAACTCTCAGTTATGAAGTCTGGAGTCCCAAATTAAATGGACTCAGTACTCTTAAACTGTTTGTCAAACTTCCTCGTTCTTCAGTTCTCTGTTTTGTCTTTGTTGGCAAGATGTTTTATTATCATCTCATAGTTTTGCTCAAGCATGGGAGAGCTCTTAGTTTTGATTGGTTTCATCTTTGGCAAATACCCTTTTCTTTTCTGTTCATGACATGATAGAATGTTCTAAAATTACAGTCACCTCTCTATCTATCACTATGAATATTGGTTCATTGTCTTCTTAGTGTCAAGTATTGTGATGGCAAAGTCTGATGCTTCCCTGAATTATTCTCTTGTACAAAATGGTTTTGGGTTTTTTTTGGTTACTTTTAGTGTAAAGGTTTCCTATATTTTTGACATCTATAAGGTATACAGATATTCTTCTAATTCTTCCTGGAATGGAAAATGAACTTTCATTATGTAGATTCAGTTTTTCTTTCTTACATCAAATTTTTTTTTTTTTTTTTGAGACAGGGTCTCGCTTTGTAGTTCAGGCTGGCCCTGGGCTCACTATGGTGCCCAGGCAAGCCGCCGCGAACTCAGCAATCCTCCCGTTTCTGCCTCCCGAGTGCTGGGATTACAGGCGTGAGCCACCACGTCAGGCATTGTGGTATGTGGTGTTGATTGTTGGTGGGCGTGTCTCCACGCCCAGCATTCTATGTGGTTACCGGGGATCGAACTCAGGTCCTTGCGCTCGTGAGGCAGGCACCAGAACCACTAAGCTAACCCTCTGGCCCTTACATCAAATTTTTTCTCCTGGTGTATTAGAAGACTATATCATTCTTTTTCTTTTTGCATTTGTTTGGTTCCTTTCTGCAAGAATATCAACTATCCTACCATTGAATTATCTTTGCCATAACTGTTCACCTAATTCCTTACTCTAAGTGATCTAACTTCACAGTCTTATTTCTCTATTTCAATTGTAACCATTTCATGATGTTTTTCAGTGTCAGAGAATTTTCAGTTCTGACTTTGTTATTCTTCAGTTATTTTAACCATGAGCACTGATTTTTTCTGGATCTAAATGACCTCTTTAGGCCACGTTATCTTTGATACATGGTGTAAGCCACTTCCTGGCCTGGCAGTGCCATTTTGCCTGCACACACCTTCAACACAGCCTCACCCATGATGGTCCAGGGCAGGGTGATGTTTTTAAGGATCGTCAGCTTTTTGTAGAGACCTGGATAAGATCTGAGCCCTCTCTGGCTGCTTATGATTCTCTTTCACCTCTTTGTAGTTTTTGTATTGGAGATAGTAATTTCAATGCCTTAGGAACCAGTTCAAAGGACAAGATCAAATTGGCCTCTTAGCCTCTTGCTCCAACCCGGGTAGACTCCCTGAGGGTGCTGTGGACCCAGTATGAAGTTAGTCTACCACATTCTTGAACTCCACTCAGGTAGCCAAAGCAAGGTCCTCAGTCTAGGTCCTGAGCTAGTACTCCAGGGTCACTAGGGAACCCTTCCTGACCAAACATGGGCTGTAAATTACTCTCATGGTTGTGAAGTTGACATTTTATTCATTGTATTGCTCCACAAAGTCTGGAGTCCCTTCTGCTTTCCTACTGCTGTGTCTCCCTGAAGTCTCTGAGATCCCAGCTGGATGGTTGAGACTGTGGCACTTTACTACATTGGTACTATGGCCTTTATTCCCGGAGCTCAGCCTGGCTTTACCTTCTCCTTTACCTCTTATGCTGTTTGCTGGATTGTTCTGTCATGGTTCTGAAAAGTAGGATTATTAATCAGTAACTATTTCCCTTATATCTCTCACTGAAGATATCATATACTTTTCTGAAATCTGAATTTCTCAAAAGGATATTGGTCCATGTGAGGTGAGCAGAAACTGTAAACAGGTTTGCCTAGTTTGTTTTGTCTCTGTAACAGAGACAAAGAACATGGATTGAGTGGTCACTGCCCTTTCAGCCTGGTCCTACAAACATGGAGCCAGAGCTGAAGCCAGCTACAGTTCAGAAGCAGCCTTACAGATGGACAGAGTTGTCTGACTTCTACTCTCATACACATGAGAATAAATGATGCAGTTTAAAGACACTGAGTTTCAAGAGAGTTTCTTGTACAGTATCACTCTAGCAATAGTTGAATGGCACTCTGGACTAGGATGCTTACGTTATATTTTGCTTTCCAGAGCATCAGTTTAAAGACTAGTCTGTGAATAGTCTTTGGTCCAATTCCAGGTCCCATTCTTTCCCACCAACACATAGTCAACATCCTTGCATGCCACCATGTCTTGGACCCCACAGAATATGTATTCAACCAATATGTATTCAGTAGCCCGATACTTACCAGTAGTGCAATCGCCACAAGTAGTCAAACATCATACAAGAGAAATGTGAGCTCAAAGAAGGAAACAAAACATCCGACTGAAAGTTCAGGCACTAAACCTCAGGCAGAAGACATGGGAAAGAGGTTTTAGTTGAAAAACCTTGAAGACTGCTTGTGTAATATTCTCATGTCTTTTGTAGGTAGAAGTATAATTATTTCATTATGTTTTCCTGTGAAGTGTGAAAACTCTCTTTACCAATTCTCTTAAATTAGTTAAATATAATATTCAGCGAGACAGGAGACAGAGCAATGTTAATTGAAAGTGGAGAGGTGTTTATAGGTTGATATGGTGCAGCCAACTGTGACTAAAATTAATGTTTGGGGGGTTCCCACAACTACCTGATACCCTCAGGTTTATCCTACATTTCCAATAGTAGCTCCTGGCACGCAGAGAATCTCACTCTGCCGCAATTTCAGCCTTGGAGAAGATTTCCTTGAACTGGGTCAGAAAAGAGGCAAATTTTAATTACATTCCATTTATAAATTTTTGCCTGATGAGGTGTTGAGGATAATAGGGGAATTCTTAAAAATTCAGCTCCTTCTTGGTGAGTAGCTGATAAAATAGTCTCTGGATGAACCTTGGAATGTATCAAAGTTAGGTTGCTCATCTCATCTGTAGTTGAATTCTTTTGGATTGCAGTGAAATAGAAATTACAGGACAATAAGAGACAGAGATTGAGCCATAGGTTAATCACACCTTTTTTCTTTATTATATACATCATCAAGTGGCTTGGAAATAGGTTCTTAATTGTGTGACCAGCCCTAGATTCCATTATTTATTTGGGTGAGTGAGCAAATGTTAGAGAAGCCCGAGTTCCCCAGCTGAGCCTGTCTAGCTAAGCGTGACCAGTTAGTCGACCTTCTCAACAGACCAAGCAGACCTGCTTTGATCCCATTTTTTACTTGTTCAGAACAGAAATTAAGGAACCATGCTGGCATCCAATCACATTTGTATTTATTCCTACCACATAGTGTGTGTTTATAACTATTCTTTTAAAGAATAGTCTGACAAGTCTGGTTTAAACGCATAAAAAGAATTTTAAACAGGATATGGAGGGATGATTTTGTTTTTTTCTCTTTGTTAGATACACAACCCATATTTTAGAAGGGAAACAGAAGTTGGTAGAGCTAGATTAAGAACAATCAGTAATAATCACTATTGTTAATATCACTGATTCCCCACAAAGAAGAAAATTGTTGCGCAGTGGTGTCTTTGGAACCTAAGCCCATGTGAGTTATTTCTCAAAAGACATCATAACCATCTCTCTAGTTTTTCTTAAACATTGTTCTGTATTGGATAGATACTGTTTCCCTCTGGACCTGCCCTGCCTATGTTGTTTGTTATGTGAGTTACTGACTCACTGAACTTCAGGACATCTTTTTGGGCATGCTTCTATTTTTGAAGCCTTTCTATGCCTTAAGGTTCAAAAATCTACTCCTGTCTACATTTAATTCATTGAGGAATTTGGTTGTTCATAAAGTGATGTCTCATCACAGAAACCTTCATTCATCATCCAGACTTAAATATTCCTGACCTGGTCACTTTGGATCCCATTAGCCTATTTTATTTTATTAATGTTTTAAAACCCTACACACCATCATTTTTCATTTGTTTACTTATTTTGTTTAGTCTTCACTGATATGCGAGGTCCAGGAAGCTTCAAAACTTTCTGCTTTATTCCTCATTGTCTCCCCAGTACCTTGTTCCTTAATATGTTTATGTTGGCACTTGAGATTTTGCTCAAATAACAAGTAAATGGCCAAGTGAATTTAAGCTGCTCTCACCTGGCCCATTTCATCATAGTCTCTTCTGGGAAGGTAGATATCCATGTCTCTCACCTCTGTCAAACATCTCTGATTCTTGCAGTCTTTGTCCTGCTTTCTGAATGTTCCCCGTGTAGTTGTACTTTTAAAAGTCTCAGTTATATCAACACTCTATGTTGAATTACACAGCTGGAGCAAAACATATGCATTTCAACACAGCCTGATAAGGATGAATAGATAGCTGACAGGGAGAGGCCTATTGAGGAGACAAGATAGAAGAAAACCAAATTTCAATAGGAAGAAAATAGGGAGCAGATAGAGAAATTCTGGGAAGAATTTGAGGTGAAAGCCAGTGCTGGACACTTTCTTTTTTGGTGGATACTTTGAACAGTCTATTGGCGGAGAACTTGGGCTAGCTCTCCCTATCTGGGTCAGTGAGGTGTGTGTGAGAGGCTCCTAAAGAGTGGAGGAGGATCACCAAAAGGAAGAGGAGATTAGACTGTTATGAAATCTACCATATGACAGCAGAACCCCAAGGTTTAGAATTAATTGAAGAGCAAGACCTACCCCACCTTTGTAGAGATGACAGCATGTGAACTTCAAAAAATCTGTACTCTTTCTCAAAGACTTGTTAAAACCTACCCCTCAATCTCTAAACTAGTTTCTCTTATCATCAGTGCTAGCAGCAGGGTGTAGCCAAGTGCCCACTGGAAAACCTGCTCCACGGTGGTGAATGAGCCAGGCTGGGGTGGGCTGGCCTTGGAAGAGCTGTGGAATGTAGTCCTGCAACACTGTTGAACACTTCAACGTAATGACTGTGTTATAGTTTCTCCTCTATCCTAAAGAGTTGGAGTGACCTGTAGGCTCCCTTTTCTGCCCTGAGACTTCCCAGTAACACTTCCTAAGTGGAACCCACCCCATACTACTCCAGTTCTCAGTAGAGCAAACCTGTGTAAAAAGTATTCCACCTTGCGGTTGATGTTTCCCCAGTTTTGTTCTTGAGCTCTTTCAGAACACCAGGGTGGATGCCTTCCTAGCCTGCAGAATGTTTCTCTCTGGTCTGTGTCCTTTTAGGTTGTATCTAGGGCTTCAAATGCACATGTCTCCAAGAGATGATGATCTCTAAGCAAGGTCTCTAAGGCCTTCTTTTATTCCTCCCATACAATTCTAAATATTCTTCAGATTATCAGTGAGAAAAAAAATTTACACCAAAAGATGAAGAATTTCATCTGCTTCTTGTCCTTGTGTATTGAGAGAATGCCTTGGATTTCTTTTCTTAAAGGTCGCCTCACCTTATCTTACAAGCTCCCTGTATTGGTTAGTGTTCTCTAGAGAAGTCAAATCGGTATGTATGAAAGGGATTTTGCTGCATAGGGCTACATGGGCAGAGGTGTGAGTGGTGCAGATGGCATCTGCACACCGGACAGCCAGAGGATCCAGTATCTGCTCAGCCCAAGAGGCTGGAAATCTCTGAGCCACAGGATCAGGGACGCACCACTGCCCTGAGGCTGGCAGCCTGGAGGCTCCTGGGAGATTTGCTGGCATGAGTTTGTATAGAAAGGCTGAAGAATTTGGAGTCTGATATCCACACATGGCAGCAGCAGCAAAAGACATAGCTGCTTGAGCAGAATGGTGCTTTTCCAAATACAGACCACCTTCCTCTATCTTCCTCTTTTGTTCTGTCTAGGCTGTAGGCCACTCACAGTCGGGCAGAGTCTTCCTCCTTGATTTGCAGGCCCATGGGCCAGTCATCTCAGGAGTGCATTTTACAGCCTCCTAGATGTCTGAACACAGTGAACTCTCAACTCTCAATCACCACACTTTCTGGTGCTGTGGGAAAGCTGGCTGTTTCCTTCACTGGAAGGAGGATGTCATTTCTTACCTGAGCTTCCAGGTCCTAGAAACCTCATCTTTGGCTCCATGGGTACACTGGTAAGAAGGAAGGGTTTTCAAACTCTTCGACAACTTCCTCTGTGATCCAAGATTACAGACCTTCTTCCTGGTGCATTGATCCTAAATTCTACCTCCATTTGAACCTAGAGGATGATTGTGGGGTGTTCCAAGCCTCTTAGAGAGAATGGTATCTGAATGAACATACACTGAACTTGAGGTTGTAAAACAAAGGGCTGATTTTAGGAGACTGAGAAAGGCCTTCTCTATCAGTTCCTGCTGGGATTACTACTCTGGCCACCACCTTGGTCCTTGAGAGTGAACATTCTGTCCTGAATTTAAAGAGAGATGTGCTGAGCACCTGTGTGGATGTGCGTGTGTGTGTGTGTGTGTGTGTGTGTGTGTGTGTAAGAGACAGAGACAGAGACAGAGACACAGATAGAATCTCCCTGTGGGCACCGTGGATTTCAAACAAGCCCTAAAGGTCCCACATATGGCATAAGTGGACCTCCACCATCTCTGCCTAATCTACATTTCCAGTTTTCTCCTCCCTCCTCACCCTTTACCCTTCATTCACCTGGAGATACATCTACATTCAACTTCCCCGAACATATTCATGTTTCCACTGTTTTACCTTGTGTCTTCCCTCCTTTCTCTCTTGTATACAAACACTCATCTCTTAGGTCCAGTACGAGAAAGATGTAGTCCAAACCTTCAGCTCTTAGCAGGACCTTGTCCTGTGCTTCTTAGTGCGGTTGACTTAAACTCAACAGTTACTCTAAGATGAGGTTATGTTCACTGGGGTTTTGGTGTGGGACACAGGGGGGTCATTCTCTAGGTGAGCGGACTGGCTCTGGCCCCTTGAGCTTTACCTTCTCCAGCCTCTGCCTGGGGCAACCCCATGACCCTGTCCTGCAGACAGGGCTTTGGCCAGTTCCCGAGCCAATCTCCTACAAGGGCTTCCCATTTGGAGACAGGCCACTAGAGGGAGTCTTGCTACCATAGAGCTGTCTCTGCTGGAGCTTGAGGGCTCTGTGCCCTGAGCCAAGTCCTTTTACCTCCCAACCAGGTTTCGTGATCACATTGGTATCTCTGCTTCCTTTCTGGCCCTCCTCCCTGTCTACACTTTGACACCTGCCTGGAAGTAGCCTCTCCTCTGTACAGACCGCAGCCCTACCTCAAGGCCTTTTCCAAAATTACTGTCTGGATTTCCTCTGAGAATGAACCCCAAACTATATACCCTGCACCGTTAGGGCACCGGGGAACCTTCTGCGGCCCAGCCTCATCCGCTCCGCAGGGAATGTGGTGTGACGGTGAGCACTGGGCTGAGCTCCGCTTCGACTCAGGTCCTAAGGCAGGTGATAGGAGGAGGGAGAAAGGAAGGGGCTTAAGGAGAGGGAACACGCGGTGTGAGGTGCAGGTGCTCACTCCCCAAAATGCACGTAACAGGTCCTGATAAATCGAGGATGCGAGAAGGTGGTGGTGATGGTGACGACGATGATGGTGATGGCGGTGGAGGAGACGGCCCGTCTTCAGGCCCCTCTGCACCGTCCCCTCCAGTCCGTGTTGCTTTGCCCCTTCCCTTTCTGATGCTCATCCCTCCTCCCCAGGTCAGCATTCCTTTCTTGGACCACGCCTCACGACCCTGCTGTCCGAGGACAGCCCTGCTGTGTCCCCTGGGCTGGCGCTGAACCCGAGAGGGGAACGCGTCGGCCCGGCTGTGAGGGTGCTGCGGGGACAGCTCTTCCCCGGTGTCCGTGACGGATCACGGCTCAGAGCAGCCATGGGACTGTGTGTGTGTGTGTGTGTGTGTGTGTGTGTGTGAGAGAGAGAGAGAGAGAGAGAGAGAGAGAGACAGACAGACAGAGGGCGTCTTTTGTTTTCTTTCTCCCTCGCCTCTGCTTCTTCCTGTGTTGTTTCTCCTTTTCCTCCTCTGATACGTTTCTCCAAGTCCCCCCCCCCCCATATTTTTCCTTTGTCTCCGGACTTTAACCTTCCTTCTATCTCTGCCCCTTTCTTTCTGCATTTTTTCTCCCCTTCCACTCTCCTACTTCACGGCTGTCCACGTCTTCCCTGTTTTTGTTCTCTTCACCCCTTTCGGTCATTGTCCTCCAGGTACAGTGAGGCCTTCTCTTTCTGAGCCCGAGTTCCCGGTTCCTGGGGCCCCTCTGTCGGGCTGCAGGGCCCTGTGTGTGAGTGAGGCTGTCCCACGGGTTGAAGAAGGTGACTGGGCCTGTGGGAGGAGGGGCGAGTAAGACAGAGACTTAGGCACGAGTGGCACTGGGTGCTTTAGCTGGCCCTGTGCCAGCCCTGCCACCTTCAGTGCTGCCTGGTGCCAACTGCAGTCTGAATGTGCAGCCACCTCCACCACATAAGGAGGCCTGCGATAGCCCCACCTCTCCCGGTGCTCTGAAAGCTGATCTGTTTCCGAAATTGAAGTTAACTTTTGCTCCAGGCTAGGAGGAGGGCTTCGCAGACTTTGAGGTCTGTTAAATCATTAAAAATAAGTCAATTAACCTGTGGCGCCTCCATGGCCTCATTTGAAAAATGGGATTATTGGTTCACAGAAAATCCTATTAAGACAGCTGTTGATATGGTATTTTTTCTTCTATTTTGTTTCATCGGCTAGAGTTATCTATATGGCTAGGCAGGAGGAGAGAGGGACCAGCATAGTCATTTAGAGCCTCACTGGAAGATATTTACTTTTTAAAGCAATTGATACAGTATATATTTGTTACATATGGTATTTACTTTCATTTTGGAGACTTGGTGCATTTATAGGTATCTTGATAATTTTAAACCCCTTTTTCTTCTCTTCTCTACCTCCCTCCTTTTCTCCATTCCCTCCTCCATAGGTCTGCTTGTATTTTAATTTTTAATTTATTTATATTGAAGTTTCTCATAAAAAAGAAACAATGTGATATTGAACTCCTCGGTTTGACTTATCACTTAACATTATGGCCTCAATATCCATCCATTTCCTATAAAGGACACAAATCCACTCTTCTTTGTGGAGGAACAGAATTACTGTGTGTATCTATACACATGTATTCATTTGCCCATTAATGGGAGTCTGGGCTATTTCCAGAGCTTAGCTGTTATGAACTGTGCTGCTACAAACCTGGGCATTTATAAATACAATAGTATAATGTTTTTAATTCCTTTAAGCCTTTTCTCCAGAGAGATGTAGCTGGGTCCAGTGGAGTTTCTATCTTTAATTTTCTGAAGAATCTATATACGGATTTCCATAGTGGTCATACTAGTTTATATTCCCACCAACACTGTAGGGGTCTCCCCACCTCCTCACCAGCATTGGCTGCTTCTTGGATTCTTGGTGCCAGTCATTCTGACTGGCATTGTGTGGAAATTCAGAGTGATTTTGCTTTAAATTTCCCTAATGGTTAAAAATGAATAATATTGTTATGTACTTATTAGCTATTTGTATTGTTTTTGAGACAGGGTCTCCCTTTGTAGTTTAGGCTAGCCCTGAGCTTACTATGTAGCCCAGGCAATACTTGAACTCACAGCAATCATCCTGCCTCTGCCTCCTCAGTGCTGGGGTTACAGGCATGAGCCACCATGTCTGGCATTTTGTATGTGGTACCGATTGCTGTTGGGCATGAGTCACCACATCTGGTATTGTTGTATGTAGTTACTGGGGATCAAACCAGGGACCTTGCACTTGCTAGGCAGGTGCCAGAACCACTGAGCCAAATCTCCAGCCCTATTTGTACTTCTTTTGAGAAGTGTCTGCTCAGCTGACTTGCCCATTTTTTCGTTGAATTGTTGGTTTTTGTCGGAGGGAGGTAATGCTTTTCCATGTGTTGTATTTGCTAGGTATTAGTTTGGAGGATGTTTTCCCAGACATTCACAATAAAGGATGCCTGTTAAAATAAAACACAGTTTAAAAGCACATAGTCGTGCACAAGTGTCTGTGTGCGTGTGTGTGTGTGTGTGACTGTATATATTAGTGATATTTGGTTTATATATAGCTAGTAAAAAATACATAGTATACACTTTTGGTCTGTTTACATAATATTAGGAAGTTTATTTGGGAACTGAAAATCTCCTTTATGACTGAAGCTGTCCCCAAAAGGCATTTCACCACAGGAAGCAAAGAGAAGCCAAGGGAAGCCATTTGAACAAGCTTGTCATAATTTTCTAAGGTGCAGGTCCTCCTAACAGGCATCCTGCCCAGATAGAGGTAGGCACAAAGGGAGCAATCAGTTTCACATCCAGGCCAGATGCCACACAGGCTATGTCTGAATGCCTGCTATGTGGCCACTTCTCTATAGTCAGCCCTGCTTCCAGCCTGGCCCCATTTCTTGACCTGATTAAAGAAATCAGAGGAGATTTAAGTTCCTTGGTTTGAGCACTTATCACTGTATTATTTGGGAATCGGCTTGGGTTCTCTGATATTAAGAGGCTAAAAGCTGGTGAGTGGAGTTGGAAGAAAGGTCAGATGACTTTGCGCTCAGGGCATTTTTTCTGTCCCTGGCTCTGGCCACTTATCTCTCTGGATCTTCTTTATAGTCTTTCAGCCCTGGAAGCTTTTGAACAATACACATGGCCCAGTTCCATCACTCGAATCATAGGGGCTGCAGGGCAGTTGCCAGGTGATTGTAGTTGACATAAGCTATGTCCCCCAGTTTGGCAGTGAACTCAACTCCAGGCCTCCAACTAGGCTCAGCCTAGAGGCAAGCCCAAGCTCTGATGCACTCTGGTGCATGGTACCCTGGAGCTGACACACTATGTCTTGTCCCCCTCCTCTTCTCATCATCTTGGTCTTCCCTTTGCAGCTCCACCCCTTTCTACTCCAAAGGCTTTGGATTGGATCAGTGGTCCTTGTTTCTGTGATGTCCCAGCATACCTGGTACCTGTCTTGGTCCACCAACCCGAATTCTAGGCTTAGAACAGCTGGAAGTGATGTTTAATGCTCTCTCTTGGTATACCAAATCCTGGACAAACTAACTTCTATAGTTTGTATCTGAAGGGTCCTCCAAATATCTGTGTAGTAAAGTCTTGGTCCTTGGATTGGCACTGTTGGGAGTGGTGGAAATTTTGTGGAGGTTGGGCCATGCGAAAGGTTTTTAGGTCTTTCAGGACATGCACCTGAGGAGGATCATAGGACACTGGTTCTACTTCACCCTCATTCACTCCTCGAGCATCAGGTGAGCAGGTTGGCTTTATTTCTCACCACTGCTATTGGCCTAAAAGCAAAGGAACCAACTGATCATGGCCTGAAATCTCCAAAACTATGAGCAAAAATAAACCTTTCCTTTTTTTAAGAGTGTTATCTTAGGTATCTTTTCGTTATAGTGACAGACATTGGGCTAATACATCAATGTAAAAGTAATTATCCTTTCCTCTTGAAGCAGAGTTTCTTAAATTCCAGGGTGCCATGAGCCTCCTGTGGAAATGTGACTCAGAACCCTGGGTCTGGGGTGCATACTGAGAACACTGCATTCTGACAGGCTCCTGGAGAGGGCAGTGTGGCTGCCAGTCTGCAGACCATTTGAGAAGCTAGGTTTGGGGCACTGGTCTCTGAGGAAGGCACAGGCAATGAGTCTAGGTCTGTATGAACGGCCCCGGCCAGTGAAGGAGGCCATAATAAAGTGCCAAGTCTCCCTCTGCTCTTGCATTTATAGAGCTGGAATCAACTTGTCTGCTCATGTCCTCTGCAAGGACAAATTCCCCTGCTACCCACCAGACCCTACAGAATTGTAGCCATGGAAAAATAGCACTCTTTCTGCTGGGCGTGGTGGCTCATGCCTGTAATCCCAGCACTTGGGAGGCAGAGACAGGAGGATTGCTGAGTTCAAGGCTTGCCTGAGCTACATAGTGAGCCCAGGGCCAGCCTGAACTACAAAGCAAGACCCTGTCTCAAAAAAAAAAAAAACCCAAAAATAGCACTCTTTCTTCCTCACACTGCATATCGGTAGCCCCTCTCTTCACAGCCTGTATTTGGAACCATCTTGCTGGGATCCCAGGGATGGGTTACCCAGCTGTACACAAAACTCAGAGGTCACTGACCTTTCTTCTTACCCAAATTTATCCTCTGGTTCCCACACTGAGTTAACGAGCTCTCAGCCTTGCACATCAGGTCCAGCAGCTGCCTTCAGACCAAAAGAAACTGACTCTGTCTCTCTCCCAACAGCTCCATAGTCCTGTGGCTGCACCCTGGTGGGGAAAGCTGGAGCTCCCACTTCTGCGGCTGTGCAGGAAGCAAGAAGGTCCGTGGCATCCATGGAAGGGCGGTGAAACCTTCCAGGGACATGAATTTTTTAGTTTGTGTGTGCAGATGCTGGGCAGCATAGGCTGACAGGCTGGACTGTGAGCCTTTGTCAGGCTTGGAGCTCAAGGCTGGCTCTGGATTTAGAATGGAATTTAGTTCCAAGTGAGGCCCCCTGGCTGGGCTGCTGGGCAGAGAGCTGACAGACAGCTGACACTGAGATGACACAGGATTCCATTTAATTAATTGCTGCCAGCCTTTGAGGGGTAGGTGAAGAAATGGAAGGTCAGGAAAGTTATCATTGATGTGCTGCAACTCTTTTTACTCATTCGACAAATGTTTATTAAAGTGTATTTTATGCCCAGAAGCTGTAGAGACATCATGGGCATCAAGATAAATGCCATCTGAAGGATGACAGAGTTCTAGTTTTCCCAACAAAAGTGCAATGAGGTAACCAGTGGGAATAATTTGAGAAGCAATCTATTAAAGGGCTGAGAAGGAAGATATTAGGAGGTGTCCTTTCAAGAAGATGTCCCAGAGGACCCCTGGGAATCCATGAGCAGATACATACAGGATGAGAAGCAGGCAGCATAGAGAGCACGGGTTGAGTGAGGCAGAGGAGAACTATGCAGGGCAAACAGCATGGACGTGTGCTTTGAAGGGTTGGCCTGGAGCAGCCCAAGACCTGGCAAAAGGCCCATTTGGCTGTTTAACTGTGGGTCTCAGAGAGGCCAGAGGGAGGTAGGGTCTGGAGCGTAGCAATGAACTTGAGTTCATCTGGCACAAAACCTAGCAAAGTATTGGGCTTCAGTCCAGGTCTTCAAATTTGAAAACCTTTCTCCCATTATATCAATGGTTTTCAAAGATTTTCAAAGCAATGGAACCCTTGTATCAAAGGAAATCCTCTAAAGATCCCTCCACAATGTAAAATAGTATGAGATGTGCCGATCTGGTTTAAGCAGTGGTTTGCACAACCCTGAGTCTGCCCACTCTGCCTCCTTCTCACCCTCTGCAGAGGGCCTGGAGACTTCTTCATACACCACCAAGTTTCTACTTATTTGTGCATTTGGCACATGTTTATCAAGTACACAGCCTGTGCCAAACACTGTTAGGTGTGTAGGCGTGGTGCAGTCCACAAGGGAGAGGTCATAGTATGTGCTTGACTTCATGGGTGTGAAATTCTGGTGCATGGAATAGTAGTCATAGGTGAGGTCCATCACAGCAGAATGCTTGAAAAGTTAGAATCACAGCATGCCCACGGGGGCTGGGGTATCACTGTGGTATCACTTGGTTTGTATCTCAACACAATGTTCAGCTGAGCATGGATACTAACAGAGGGACAAGACTGGTAATGGGGAACCCGGGCCAGCTGGTGGCCCCATCCTGTGTCCCTGCTAGGGGCTCTAACTAGAGCCCACCACTGCCGCTCTTTCTTTCAAATTTCAGCCTCTGTTTAGGAAATATTTGAGATCCACCTCCTTGGAAGTCTTCCTTATTTTCTCCTTTATTTTAAAATGCCAATACCTGTTGTGTATTGACTAATAATTCAATAGTAATTTGTTGAATTATTTAATTTCTATAGAAACTCTATGAGGAAAGTGATGTTGGGTGAAGTTGTCCTCTCCTCAAGCTCATTTAGCCAGAAAAAGGGAGAATTTGTGGCTCTAATTCATTCCCAGAAGTTCTGTACTTTGCTAGATTCTCACTGTGGCAGCCTAGAGATGTCTTTCCTGCCTTGTAGGATGCTGTATTCAGGGGCTGATGTTTAGTTCTGCTGTATCCCTGTGAATTTTCCCAAAGCCTAAATTAGAGAAGGTTATAAATCAAATATCATTAAACTAGATTGCTTTGAACGAACAATACCCAATGTCTTAGTTACATTCTTGTCTCCAGTATCCAGTATGCAATACCCAACATTCACGGTGTAAAGGGGAGCAGGCTCCTTCAGTCCACTGTCACAGCTCAGGGTCAGCCAGCTTCAGGCCGCGGACGGCCTGGCAGGAGCACAGAGCAGAGGAAAGCTCCTGTGTAGTGGCGGAAGGAAGCACAGGGAGAGGTGAGGAGCCAGGAGTGCAGACGCATCGTGACATCACTCATCTCGGCTTGTTCAGTGCCCAAGGGAGAAATTCCCAGTCGTGAAACCAAAGCACCCTGTGGGAGGTGGACCCAGTGGGGGCTGGCCACCCCATCCCACCGTGGCATCAACTTTCCCTCCTTCCTCCCTCTTCTTCCTTCGCACTGGCTTCATTCTCAGGTGACAGTCATTTTATGGTGGCTAAGATGGCACCGGTACCACTCACTGATACCCCCTGGCTCGGAGGTATCATGGAGACAGGGCACGTTCTATGCCACTCACTGAGGTCTTGGCAGAACTTGTGCCTGGTTCAGCTCCCACCCTGTTCCGCTCACTCCCGAGCCGAGACCCAGCCTGTCCGTTCTCCTTGCTATCTTCCCGCCCCCCTTTGTCACATGGCAGTCAACTTCTGCACATAGCCAAGGCGGCTTCTGGTCCCGCCACTTTGTTATTGACCCATAAAGCTCTTCATGTTCATGTAGGCTGGGCTATAACAGCAGGTAAGTGTACCATGCATGCTTGCACGAGTCACGTGCGTGCTCACTCACATGCACGTTTATACACGTGCACACCTGGAGGTAAGCGGAGCTCTGGTATTCACTCGTGTGTAAAATGTCAGCCTGGCCTTCTTTGTGAGTGTTGAGAAACAGGATGAGAGCCCTTGATGGGAAGTTGTGAGGTTTTTTCCTTATGAAGTGCCCTGCTGGTAAGCTTCCAGTGTTAATCTTTTTCTCTCTAGACAATGAAAATCTTGATCCAGCAGAGAGAGGAAAACAAACACATGCCTGTTTATTAGGTATGTAAAGTAACACAACTGCAGGCATATTGTGTTTGAAGAGTCAGGCTGGCTTTGCCACACGGCAATATGAAGCTGTTTGAAAACCCAGGTTTCTGCTGAACCAGTCTCCCTTTTGTTTGGAGAGATAAGGCTGTGCCGTTTTTCTTACACAATACCAGGATCCCCCCCACTGCAAGCCATAAAAAGAACCATGCATCAAGTTCCCTGTTCCCAACATACAGTGACATTAGCATTCAGTTTACTTGCCACTAACGATGATCAGCACCAACCTCTGGGTGCCTTTCCAAGCATTGTACACTGTATTAACCCATTGGATCCTGCATCAACTGTATGAGGTTGGCTCTATTATCATAAATCCATTTTCTACCCAAAGAAATCAAAACTCAGAGAGACAGACAACGTGCTAGTTTTCGGTGGTTGTTGTTTTTGCATTACGGGGGATATAACTCAGGCCCTTCATACTGGGCTACATCCTGAGAGCCCTTTCAGATTTTCATTTTATCTTGAGACAGGGTCTCATTATGTCACTGAATTGCCTGGGCTTGACTTGAACTGTCCACCCTCCTGGAAATACACAGAGACTGGCTCTTAAATGCCACTCTATAATGTCTTGCGGGGGGGTGGAAGGTTGGGGATATCTGCAGTGTAAGAATGGCTCTTCCCTCGACTCTCCACTTCCCAGTGCTTCTGGGCAGACCACACGGGGAAGGTGCAGATGGCTCCCTGTGCTTGCCAGAGGCACCCCGGAAAGCTTGGCTGTGGCTGGCAGCAGGAAGCAGCAGGTGATTTTCTCTTCTCTGCCTCCTCCTCCTCTCACGCTCCTCACTCAGAAGAGCTCCAAGAAATCTTCAAGCTTATGCAACGTTTCTTGGAAACGCCAAGTGCCCTGTTTTCCACCAAGTGCTGTTACACATCACGGTTGGAGACTGTGCTGCCAGGATTGTTGCTTAAGTAGCTTTTGCCTGGGAAGCAACTGCCCAGACTGTCCTGTCTTCCTGTGAAGTTTTAAAGCACCACCCATCACCCACAGCCCGTTGACCTCGGCCTCTCCCCACCCCTGCTGCGCCCAGCTCTTGCCTGTGCACAGACATGGGGAGCTCGAAAGACCCTGACCCCTCAGAACCTGAGAATGGAGGCAGAAAAGTCCTTAAGTGTCCTTCCGGTTCAACCTTTTATTCGCACTGTCAAGAGCATTTTTTCTTTAGCGGTTGGAGGTTTTCACCCGACTAAACTTGGTCTGAGAGAGATGAACACCAGGTGAGGGTGCCCTGCTCAGCCCTGTTCCACCTCCCCACCTGGGCCCCTAACTCCTTTGCTTCTGTCCTTCCAGGAAGGCCTCGGAGGCTCCAGTCCTGGAGCTTCCAGGCACCCAGCACCAGTGTCACACAGCTTCCTGGGGTGCACCTCGTGCGGTCACCTCTCCCTGGCTGGTCCCTGCTCTTCTGTCCCCTCATCTCCCCAGAATGCCCTAAGGCAGAAGGGACCCATCTAATCCGTGATTTTGGCCTCGCCTCCTGTCTAAGACACTTCCATGCCACTTCCACAGCTCTGAGGGTAAATCCAAACACGGTAGGGAAGGGTACAAGGTCCTTCGTATCTGGCTGCTGCCTGTTTCTCCGGCCACAGGATCCTTTGGCACCGTGTTCTTCCCCCGGCAGCCTCGGTGCCACGCTCACTCCCTGTCACGTGCAGGCTTCGCTCACCCTGCCATCAGCTGGGGGCCCCGCACTGCCCAATCCTTTGGGCCTTTTCTGGTCCCAGCTTTTTACCATTGGCTCCCACAGGATTCCGAGCTTTAGGGGCTGCTCTTCCTGACTCTGAATACTTACAAGTTCTTGAGACAAATACATGCTCAGTGGGTATTTGCCAAATGTACAAATGAGAATCTGTCTAGCTCTGGACCCCATCAGTGGGTGCCAGTGCCTGACCTTCACCAGCTTGACTGCTACTCCCACCCCTTCAGCTGGGACCGTTGCGACCTCCCCAGGAACATCTGGTTGCCTCCAGGCCAATGTTTTACTTTTCCTTTCTTGGTCAGATCCATCGTGTCACACTTCATGCCTCCTCTTAGAGAGGATGATGAGGTCCCCAGCTCCGCCAGGTGAAGAAGAGTCTTCTCTCTCCCCATGGTGATTCTCTAGCATCTGCCACTCAGTGGATGTGCAGTTGCTTAATTAGCGCTTCCTGTGTTGTCTTAGTCCCCGTGCAGTTGCTTGGACAGGACACCAGGTGCTCACAAGTCAAGGAAGAGCACCTGCCTTTGGGTCACATTTTCAGTCTGTGGTCATTTGGCTCCAAGGAAGAAACACAGTGATGGAGGGCATGGCAGAAAATGGTGCCCAGTCCATGGAGGCCGGGCAGCAGAAAAGGACGGCAGGACACGGCCTTCCAGGTCACACCCTGTGCCCCCCTCCAAACAGCCCCACCTCACAGCACAGCCAGCTGCTGAACTCAGTGGATGCGCCCACTGATGCGCACAGAGCCCCGATCCAAGCACCTTCCACACACCTGAGGATTTGGGGGAATTTTAGATCCAAACGATAGCATGAGTGAATGAAAAGGGTCAGTTCTGCAGGGCGCTGAGGAGCACAAGGTTGGCCTCTGAAGAACACAGGGCCCAAGTCCGCTTCTGCCTAGTGTGTGCTAGATAGGTGGCATTATTGTCCTTGGGCCACTCAGGGAATTGCTTTGGGGATTGAAGCTTTACTAGGATATAACTGCTTCGTTCAGAGACTCTTCAGATAAAAGGCAGGGTCTTGCTCTGAGAGAGGGGATCTGGCTGGGGAGACGAAGCCTTGTCACTCTGCTGCTGTGGTCCCACTGCCATATTTCCCCTTCTCAGCAGCGGTGTCACAGTCCATTCAAGAAGCCTCAGCCTTCTGCAAGGGGAGAGATTTTGTCTCTTAGGGGGATTTATTGTGGAAATTAGATGCTGCCCAGACCTCCAGTATCAGCTCCCATCTAAACCCCAGCTCGGGGATGAATACAAAGCGTCTTGTTAGGAGGCTCTTACAGCTCACATGCGTGTGGCAAGGAAGCCAGGCGAGCAGTGCGGCACCAAGTGTCTAGGCAAAATCATCCAGGGAAGGTGACACGGTCACCTCTGTTGATAGCCTGAGGACCTGAGCCTTTGAACTCCCCAATGTCATTCAGAATGTTACTTCCCGCCAAGACAGGTTTATATAGTGACAATATGATAGCATAAATTAAGCTGAGACAGTGGCCTCCCAAGAAGTGCCAAAAGTTTATAATGTACATATAAGGTTCAGCTATGGAATTAGCAAAAAGAACAAAATGAAATAATGCATAGAAATGAAATAAGGACGTGCCCCTTAATAAATTCTCAAAAAAAAAAAAAGCAGAGGCCAAAGCATTTATTTTTTATTTTTTATTTTTTTTGAGACAGGGTCTCGCTTTGTAGTTCAAGCTAGCTCTGAGTTCACTATGTAGCCCAGGCAAGCCACCTCTGCCTCCCGAGTGCTGGGGTTACAGGTGTGAGCCACCATGCCTGGCACTGTGGTATGTGGTGCTGATTGATTGCTGGTGGGCGTGAGTCTCCACGCCCAGCATTGTATGTGGTTACCGGGGATCGAACTCAGGACCTTGCACTTGCGAGGCAGGCGCCAGAACCACTGAGCTAACCCTCCGGCCCCAAGGCCAAAGCATTTTTAAGAGTAAACAGTCTCAGAGGAAATAAACGGGGCAGGAGAATTGGCTTCAGTAGAAAATGGGTCTAACTCTGAGCCCCAAGCACAGGTCTTGGCTGGACGTTCTCCACTGTGATGGAGGTGTAGGACATGAGAGTACATGTCTGCTGGTTCACACTGCAGTATTCCTGGGGCAAACAGCCTGACCTACTCAACCTCTCCGAAAAAGTCACTTCTCACATCTCAGCTGGAGATGTGGCTGGCGCCTGTCTGCCTCATGCCAACCCAAGGAGATCTGGCACTGATTCCTCATGCAGGCCACTGTTCTCCACCGGGATGAAGCAATCTTGTTTTCCACCCCCTGACCTGGGGCTGCCCACCTGATGCAGTGGGAGTGACAGCTGAGTCTCTCGTGCTGCTAAACCTTGTGCCTCTGCCACCCTTGGACCTCAGCGGCCACCACAACAATGAGCTTGGCTAATCTGGGGGGAGAGATGCATGAGACAGAGCCAGCTCACCCCAGTTACCCTGAGTGGCAGCCAATCACCCCTGGTACTTCAGCCAAGACCAGCAGCATCTTTGGCAGACTCCCCCCTGTGCCCAGCTGCATGATGGATACTTTTTACTTGCCACTGAGGCTTTGTCATTGTAGGGTGCCAATATTTCTGTGTCCAGTAGATAACTGATATAGTGTGTGACTCAACTTCCACCAATCAGGTTGAGACTGAGATTTTTGTGAAAGGATTAGCATAGGGGCTTTCGTTTTTCTGTTGGTATTGTCATGATAACAAGAAAAGCCCAGAGCAGCTGGAGGACTGCACAGCAACTTAGGGAAAGGCTGGCTGAGACTCAAAACAAGAGGAAATCAAAATAAAAACCTGAGAAGGAAGAATACTCCAGTGTCTTTGGAGCTCCCAGACACGGACAAGCCTAAAGCAACTGAATTTAGTTGCACAAGATAAATGCTATCTTTTTTTAGTTGCTAGTCCATTTAGGTTGGACTTTTGATCTCTGCAATTCAGAGAGTCCTGACTGCTAGAATATGTAAAATGTAGGTGAGATTCAATGAGTTACAGATGTATCTCAGTTAGAATGTCATAGTCCAAGAAAATATTTCTGTCTCTGTGAAGCTCTGTGTAGTAGCAAAAGCATTCTTATGTACTGATCACAGGATTTCACCAGTACCTGGAAATAAGTGTGACTCACCCGTTACTCAGGACTGGTAACTGTGAAGACACAATAATTCTGAGAAAGATGTGGCCAGAGCATCTCATGGTTGGTGATTTAATTCATATCGCTTTTGAAAGAAATAGGTTTAGATTTCAAGGAGATGGAAAGATGATCTCCTCGAAGCCTCATGGTTTACCAAGACGGAAATACCAGCCAGAAGTGGGGCAAGGGCTATACTAAAAGGGTCACCTATGTGGTGAGGAGAAGGTGGGCTTCATGGCTGGAGAGATGGGGATGTAAACCCAAGCTCTCTCATCTACAAATCCACCCTTTTGGGCTAAACTCACCCTCCCCAGCTTCTGTTCTCACTTTTCTAAAATGAGGACAAAATGCCATATAACAGTGTTGCTTGTATTTAGTGAATGTAGATCTCCTTCTCCTTCTACCACCAGGGTGGACTTGGCTTAGAAGTTTGCTTTGAGATGGCTGTGGGCCAGCCAAGACTCCAGCCTCATCCTGCGGAGTGTGGTCAACCAGCCCAGAGGGAGGATGTTCTACAGAATCATCCCCTGGCCAGCGTGCCACAGACCGTCAGGGTCACGGGATCCAAGAAAGACTGCAAAGTCGACAGACCAGGGCGATGAGGGAAATGTGATCTTTGGGTGCTATTTGTCACTTCTGGTCACATCCTGGGGCTGAAAGGAGTTGTTGGTATGAAAACAAGTGAAACTAATGAGGTCCAGCATCTGGTTAATAACTGCTCAGGCACTGGTTTTTCAGCTGTAACACACTGTTAGTTTAGAGAAGGTCTTAACAACAGGGAAAATGGATGAGAGTAGATGAGAACTCTCTCTGTACTATGTTAAAATTATTTGACAAACCTAAAATTACTCCCAGATTTAAAAATTGAAGCCTTTAAAATTAAATACTGAATTGCTTCTGACTCAGATTTAGTTGAGCTGTAGACAATCATCCCATTTTTTGTACCTGCAGGGTCTTGCGTCTTCTACATTCCCAGATTTTGTGGCCCAGCAGATAAATGCCACGCCACCATGTTGTCTGCAGGGGCTTTGTGGGAGTCTCTCTGCCTGTCGTAGTCTTTATCTCGGGTGACACTTCCCCAGTGAAATTTTCTGCTGCGCTTTCCTGGGCGACCTCCTTAGGCAGAAGGTCATTCAATTATTGGTTAGCTTCTCATGATTTGGTTGGAAAGTATGAAGTTGGTGAAGACAGACCTAGGATGACATTATGACAGCCCTGTGGTGAGCTCTTTGGGCAGCTTTTGGTAGGTATTTTCATATGCCTTGCACATACACAATACGGGGCAAACACTGAGTCTCTGAGAGGTTAAGGGGCTCCTTAAGATCACACAGCTAGAAGGGAGAGAGCTGCTCTTGGAATCAAGTTCTTTCTGACTCCAAAGCACATCATCTCAGCCCCTACATCAAACTGTTTTAATGTAGATCATTACAGCTGGGGGGCTCTTTAGACACTGACCCGGAGGAGGTCAGAATAGGAAGGTTTACAAGTCGAGCTCCATCCCAAATGCACAGGTGAGTTTAGTGTGGAGCAGAAGCCTGGGTTTATTGTCGCTGCTACCATTTCCCTTTAAGACTGAACTTATTGCAGGGTTGAAAATGGAGAGATTTCCTTTTCAGTTAGACATTCATTTTTCTTTAAAAGACAAAGGAGGAGAAGGGAAGAAGAGGAGGAAGAAGTAGTGGAAGAAGCAGTAGAGGTTCTGGTCACATCAGGGTGACAATTATCCTGGAACTGAGTCATAATTCCTAGTGAGGTTTCCTAGTTCACACCCCGACCGCCTCCTCCACTACCCTCCCCAGCCCACTTTCTCTGTCTGGACCTCACGGTTCACAGCTGTTGCCTTATTTCAACTTAGTACAGAGCAAACTGCCTCTCTGAGAGGAGGGGTGACTGGCTGGATGTCACACAGCAAGATCAGTAAGTGCAGTTTTGCTGGCTGCTCTCTCTTAGTGTTGGGTGCTGATACCAGGGCAAACCAAGCTTCCTGATCCTCTGACTCCCCACCCCTCTTGCTCCTGTTGCCCTCTCTGAACCTGTTTCCTCCCTGTCTGACTTGGCCCAGCCTCCTGTCACCCACAGTTTTCGGGTCACACCATCCCACTGAGGCACCAAGGGAGGTCGCCCCTCCAGGCATCAGCACATTTCCTGCGAAAGTCTTGTTCCTATTGAATACTCTCAGCACTTCCTCTGAGGAAGATAAGATGCTGGCTGGGGAGTTTTGAAATTTAACTTCCTCTTCAAGAAAAGAGAAGGGGTGCTGGACGTGGTAGCTCACACCTGTAATCCCAGCACTCGGGAGGCAGAGACAGGAGGATTGCTGAGTTTGAGGCTTGCCTGGGCTACATAGTGAGCTCAGAGCCAGCCTGAAGTACAAAGCGAGACCCTGTCTCAAAAAAAAAAAAAAAAGAAAAAAGAAAGAAAGAAAAGAGAAGGGGTGAGAGGAGGAGAGAGAGAAGGCAGAAGGGAGGAAATAGAATAACTGATTTCTGTAATGTTTATTCTTTTCCCTGATGAGCCCTGTTTAAATGTCCATCACTGGTAACTCCCTGTCGTCTGCCTCCAGGACAGAAGAGGAGCCGTGGAGTCAGTGCTCTGTGCTCAGTCCAGACCTAGCAGGGTCCCTCAAGCAGGAACAATACATAAAGATTCCTTAGAAGCCCAGAGCTGAGGCAAAGACCTTGCAGGGAAACCCCAAGCCCTCCCCATCCATCTCTGATTTTAAAACTACATGTATTTTTGTAATTTTTTCATGTCATACATAAAAGCCAGTAGAGCATGCACTCTGAGTTTATGGGCTATTAATAAAATGAGCCTCTATGAGAGTGTTCACCAACCTTCATAGGAAATAGGAGAAATTGGGTTTTTCTACATGTTAGAAGCTCTGTGTGCTTCGCCCAGGTTCCATCTTTTCCCTTCAACCTCTAAGGTGTTGCTACCATGAAATTTGTGTTAATTATTGTATTTACTTACTTATTAATTAAGTCATTAATTTTAATTTGATATGAAAATGGTCAAATATGCAGACAAAATGAGTAGCACTATTGAATGCTATCTAGCTATGACTAGTACACTGAATTCAACTACTTTTTAAAATGTGGTAATTTATTTATGTATCTCAGTTTCCTGAGTGATTATATAAACATTTATTTTGTAAAGCTTCAGCTATATATAAAAGCAGAAAGGCTAATAAAGTGGATCCCTCCCAGCTTCCGCAGGCAGAATTTGTGGACAATCTTATTTCATCTGTTCTCTCAATCATTCCATGCCTCCTCTGCCCTGCTTTAGGGGTGTTTTGAAATCCCAGGCATTATGTAATTTTATCTGTAAATATTTCAGCCTATATCTCTGAAAGATAAAGGCTCTTTTAAAAATATAATCATAATGTTATCACACCTGAAATAACGAATACTTTCTGACAATACTGCCTATCTAGATGGTGTTCAAATGATTTCCTTGCTGGTCTCCCCCTCTCCCTGTCTCTCAGTTCTCTTCTCACAGCTGCTGTTTTGGAATTGGGATCCAAAACAGTGCCCATTCTTGTATTTGATTTGAGTATTGTTTAATTCTCTGTGTTTCCTTCTTCGTTGGTTTGGTTTTGTTTTTGTTTCTGCAGGGCAATTTATTTGTTGTTTGTTTTGTACAGTCATAGTTAGTTTTTCTTTGCTGGGACAGAGCACCCGACACCCATGGGTTAAAGGAGAAAAGGTTTATTTTAGCTCACAGTTTGTAGAAATTTCAATCCATAGTTGGTGGTTCTAAGGGAAGGCAGCATGGCAGAAGGGCATCACAGAGGAGAGACAGTCCCTGGAGTGGCCAACAGGAAGCAGCCAGATATCTTTTCTTTCCCTTTTATTCCATCCAGGCTACAAGCCTATTGGTCATTGCCACCCTCAATCAGTGTGGGTCCTCCCTCCTCTGTAAATATGTCATCTACCCCAGAACTATGCTAAACCAATCAGTGGGCTAATCCACTATCACAACCTATGATCTAGTCACTTCTGAAAGTTCTGCCTATATGCATATGAGGTATTTAGGGGATATTTAGATAAAACTAAATTTGTCACCTACACCCAGAATTAATGGCAATATGTCTTTTACTGTAATACATGTTTAAAAAAAAGCAAGTATTCACCATAGTTTTTGATCACAGCTCAAAATTTCCCGTGTTCTACATTTTGCTGAGTCATCCTTTTACTTGTATTTTAACAGGTTTTTCCTTCATTTAAAAGAAAGTCTTGTTAACTGGAAATCAGCTCTTGAGTCTTGATCAAATGCACAACTGATTTTTGTCAAGAGTGTAATTTAAACCGGGTGTGGTGCCTCATGCCTATAATCCCAGCACTCGGGAGGCAGAGACAGGAGGATTGCTGAGTTCGAGGCTTGCCTGGGCTACATAGTGAGCTTAGAGCTAGCCTGAACTACAAAGCGAGACCCTGTCTCAAAAAAAAAAAAAAATACGAAAAGAGTGTAACTTAAGTACCATAGGAAGGACATAATGTCTGTGTGTCTCTTTTGGTGACATTGAGTAGATTCTGGTTTTCTATCATAGAATCTACCCATTGGAAAGTCTCATAACTGTAATGATGTGCCTGAGGCAGGTGAATCTTAAGAAAATAGGTTTATTGAGCTGACCATGTTGAGGGCCAAAGCTCTAATCAGCATGGCAGACTCCATCCAGTCCCCCCACCTGTATCACCTCAGGTGTGAGAGACAGAAGCCACAGAGCTGAACAGGAAGCTACAGAGAGAGGCTGAGCTCCACGCTTCCCTCCAAGGCCACTCCCTATGAGTCAAGACTCCGTACCAAGGCCCCACCTAATTCTTAGGATCCCACCTCCTACAGCTTCACAAGGCCATAGACCAAACTCCCAACACATGGGCTTCGGGGAAGAAACCACATCCAGACAGTAATTTCCCTCAATAGTTCTAAATGAGTTTAACAGCTATTGATAGTCATTCCCAGGAGCTGGGCTGAGTCTGGACACCAAGACACTGTACCTTTAAGTATTTATAGTGCACATTACCAGAAACCAAGGGTGTCCTTCTTAGAGCTCAACACCATTTTCTGTCTTAATAAAATTAATAATTATCCTCTAACATTATGTAATGTTCAGCTCATGTTTAAAATTTCCTAATTATGTTTTGTGCTTTAATAACCTTTTTATTTTAAAATGGTTTTAAATTTGCAGAAAAATTGGAATGATAGTATAAGTGCTCCCATATAGCCCACATCCAGTTTCATTGTTAATATTGTGCATTAATATGATTATTTGTCACAATTAACAAACCAGTACTGATAATTGCATACTAAATGAAGCACACTGTTTATTTAGATTTTCTGAGTTTTTACTCAGTGTCTTTATTTGCCCCAAGATACCACGTCACATTTATTTCTTGAGACTCCTTTAGTTCTCCTTAGTTATGACATTTCCCTTGATTTTTATTTTCTGGGATGGCATCTTTTCTATTATTCTGTAGAATGACTCACATTTGGAGTCATTCATTCCTCATGAGGATCTTTAATTTGTTCCTGTATCCTCTGTATTTGTGAAACTGGAAGCTAGAATGAAAGGCACCATTAGATTCAAGTTTAATATTTTTCCCAAGAATATTTCACAAGCAGTGTTGTATCTTTTATATACTTCCTCAGCAGTGAGGATCAGGGTAGAGGAGATGGAAAGGTAGAGACGTTTCTATTAGGCAGCCATGAAAAGGCTGTGGTGGAAATGGAAACAATTTTGTTTTTCATACTTCTAGGGAAGGGTTCCAAATGCTAGTATGTTCCAGTCTCTTTCCTTGAACCATGCTTGGTAAAATTGCTTTAACCTTATATATTGTGTAGTGTTGCTGAGATCCCACTCTTACTACTACTACTACTACTACCACTACTACTACTGCTACAACAACTACTAATACTGCTTCTAAGACTTCTACTGCCACTACTACTGTTTGGCTATGACTATGGCTGGATGTTTAATGCAGTATTAATTCAAGTAGAATTCACTCATCACAAAACTGCATGCGTTTGACACAAGACTTTCTAAATATCTAGGGGGTCAACTGAAAACTGTTACATGATATTTATGCCTTTTTTGTACTGCGGGTTAAATTCAGGACCTTTAGCTATTCTACCCTCAGGACTTTTATTCATTTTTGTGTTTGAGGCAAGATCTTGCTGAATGGCCAGGTTCTCCAGCCAGGACTCTTGTGTGCCATCCTGCCTCAGCCTCTCAAGTGCATAGATTTCATGGTGTGCCACCATGCCTGGCTTTTACAAGTTTTAGTTTATCTTTGGAAGGGCCTCAGGCTTAATTTCCATTTACCTTTTGGTCATTTGCAAAAGCAAATGAATCAAAGAGCTAGTTTATGAAGTAACATCTGTGAAATTGCATAGAAACACAGAATGAGGAAATATGCAAAGGGTAAAGTCTGAAAAACATGCTGAGCTTTGCAATACCTGTCTCCTATTCTTGCTATTGATCCACAGTTAGGGAAGACACAGAATATGGGAGGGGGAGGAGAATACACGGGCCACCTTGTCCAGTTCTTCTGCAATGTCTGGTGAATCCATAGTGACTTTAAATGAGGGTAGAACAATTTATTGATTTTGTGGCCAGTGCAAAAAATAAAATAAGTTAATTAGAAAAAACATGATGGTTATGATCATTATTCATAAATAATATGGCCATCTACTTAGACAGATGGATAAAATGTCTTTTGGATTAATAAGGTTCAGTAAGGTACAATTTAAAGAGTAACAGAAAGAAAAAATTTGATGGTCAAAAGGAAAAAAATGCTTGTGAATACAGAAGGGGAGGTGTTAAAGGGAAGGCAGGGAAATGGAGAAAAAACAAGAAGCAAGATATATCATGTACAGGTAAAATTCTCAATGATGAATGTGACCATCATGTATTCCTAAAATGTACCCAATAAAATCAATTTATTAAAAAACAAAAGAATAATAGGTACTATTCCCAACAGTAGTAACAAAACAATGAAAATACTTAGGTATATACTTAACAATATTGTGCGAGACCAGCAAGAATAAAGAATTGCATGCTTTGGGGGGATATATGGATGCACCTTGAGATCTTCATGTTAAGAAAGAAGACACACAAGCTTGAACATTGCATGGTTTCTCTTATATGAGAAACCCAAAATATAAATGAATTAAAAAGCAAAATAAATGGTAGGAGATAGAGAGGTCTTTAATAAAGGGAAGGGACTAGAGATAGAGCGAGGGGGAAGAAGAGGAGAGAAAAGAAATTGAAAAAGAATCAAGAAGTGTTATGAACATATGCCAATTCTCCAAAGGCACATAATTACTGGTGAGTGTACTAATAAAAATAAAAAAGAGATGACATGGATATAGCAAATGAAGAAGAGGTAGAAATCTGTATTTACTGTGTAAGTGTGAAACAGTCAGTCAACCTTGATTGTCCTATGAAGGAGAGCAGGTACAACTAATAAAATTTGAGTAAGGTCTGTAAACTAGATAAGTGTTAGATCCACATAATTTTTGATTTTGATAACTATACTGAGGTTATATAAGAATAGTAAGGGAGCTGGGCGTGGTGGCTCATGTCTGTAATCCCAGCACTCGGGAGGCAGAGACAGGAGGATTGCTGAGTTTGAGGTTTGCTTGGGCTACATAGTGAGCTGAGGGCCAGCCTGAACTACAAAGCGAGACCCTGTCTCAAAAAAAAAAAAAAAAAAGAATAGTAAGGGAGCATTATGTTTGTGATTCATTTCAAATAATTCAGAAGCTAATAGATACTAGCTAAACATCTCTATTTTTATGTCTATGTCTATTTTAATCTATATATTTAGGAAGAACAAGAATGTTTGGGGGGAATATGGTGAATAGGAGGCCAAGATTCCAACACTTGATCTTAACCAAAAGGCCAAGAAGCGATCGAAATTCCTTTATACCATTTCTGTAACTTTTCTAGAAATTTGGAATTATGTCACAGCAAAACAGTTTTAAAAGTAGCCAGTAGAGCCAGGTGTGGTGGCTCACGCCTGTAATCCCAGCACTTGGGAGGCAGAGACAAGAGAATTGCTGAGTTCGAGGCTTGCCTGGGCTACATAGTGAGCTCAGAGCCAGTCTGAACTACAAAGTGAGACCCTGTCTCAAAAAAAAAAAAAAAAAGTAGCCAGTAGAACAGAAGGGAGTAATACAACTTTGAGACACAGAAAGAAGGGAAGAGGGATGGTGTGGTATAAGTGATATAAATTATAATCTTCATACAAAGCCAGGGTAAACATTTTCCAAATACAGTACATTTGTGTACATGTGTGTATATATGGACTGTGTCCCGGGGAGTACTGGAGAAAGAAATAAGAACATAGGAATTTAAGAGGTTGTCCATGGGTTATTGAATCAGGACACAGAAAGAAGGAGTGAGGTATACTTTGGAAATTCTGTGCTTTTATCTTGTTATCTGTTTTCTAAATTCATCCAGCATGTTCATAGAAGTCACACTGTGGCTTTTCAAGCAAAAGGAGAATTTTTGATGACTGGTCTTTTCATAAGTAATTAGATTAAAGGTAATGCACACTGAGGAAAGAGCAACTTACTGACAGTGGACGGGGATCTAGCAGATCTGAAAGGTAACTTGCTAAGTGGTACGTCAACAACCCCCAAACCGGGTGTGGGAGTGCACACCTGTAATCCTAGCGTGCTGGGAGGCTGAGGCAAGAGAGCTGCAGGTTCTAGCCCAGCCTGGGTAGTCTGATGACTTAGCATGACTCTATCCAAGAATAAAAAGGGCTGAGGATGAGCCTTAGTGTGGAGGCCCTGAGATCAACCCCTAGAGCTGCCAAAGTAAACCTTCAGAAAATGTGCCTACTCCCTCCCACACCTGTCAGAACTTACCCTCAGAGGAGAAATTTCCAGGGAACAGGTGAAGATATGCAAGGAGATTCCTCTTGTGGCATGTATATACATACCTCAATAATAGGTATCTAAGGGGTATCAAGAATTTTAACTGAATAAAGACCAGTATTTTCTTTTAAGGCAGCATTAATATCTGCATTTGAGATGAGTATGCAAGTGTCAGAGAAGTTATAAAAAGTTACTATATTTCAACTTGTTGCAAATCGCAATTATATTAATAGGATGTTTAAATTGTTATAAAATGATCGATTTTCATAGAACAAAGGGCAGAGTGGAAGGCAGCAAAATGTAAATAGTGATTATCTTTTCTGTGGTGAACTGAATGTAAAGTAGTACGTGCATGTACATGTATTAGTGTATGTTTATGTGTGTGTGTGTGCACTTTTTGGTTACTGAACAAATCACTTCTTCAGCTAAGCAAAGGAAAGGACTATGAAGAGATACATCAGAGAGGGTTGTATTTTGTGTCCAAGAAAAATGTCTTGAGGATCAACTGATTACTTCAAGCATCTTCTCAGACGTTCCTATGTAGGGAGAGAAGACAGGGCACTGGGCAGCCACTGTATCTGCAGAAAGAAGATGGAGGGAAGCGGTTTTGTCTGTTAACTACCTGAACTGTGTGACTCTGAACCTGGAGGGGCCCAGGCTCCTCTCGTCCTTGGTAGTGGGTTCCTGGGTGGCTCTGACTCCAGTGCAATACTGGCTTCTAACCTATGGCTCCCTTGCCCAGGACCAACTTCTGCACTTCTGACTTTTCCTCAAACACTTTGTGCTTTCAGAACACACTGAAATGTGCAGCTGTCATGAGAGAAGGCCATTGAGAGTGCGAATATGTCCTGTTAAACAAAATAGCCACCATCTTTCTGCTGTGGAAGATGCAATCTGTGGTCCTACAAAAGAGACAGGCAAGGCATGTAAGGAAACAGATCCTCCTTTTCTAAGAGTGACAGTGAGAAGAAGCAGATGCAGGGACAGGGCATATACAAGAGTGAGAGGGACGACTGTGTCTTACCTCACACCAGCCACCTTTCTGTTGCTCTGGAGCACTGCAAGTAAGAGCCGACCTCAGGCCCTTTGCACTTGCTGATCCTCTTGGAGGAATGCTTTCACCCACCTTTCAAAGTCACTTCTCCAGAGGTATTTTTATTTACCCCACCCCCACAGATTGGCTCCATGCCCTTACCACTTTGTTCATCATCGTGGTACCTGGTGCTTTGTGTATTATACATGGAGATACATGGGTGCACGACTGTATCACTGTGTTGTGTGCTGAGGACCTACCACAGGCCAAGCAGTGTAGCTGTTGCTGAGATTATAGAAATGAACAATCGAAGGGCACAGCTGCAGTAGCGCTCATCTACATGAAGCAAACTTGGAACACTGCATGGGCTTGTGGGATGAGAGGGGACTGGAGGGGCTCTGGGAGGAGGTGACATTGGAGCCGCCTCCCAGGAGAAAGCAGCAGTTGGGACAGAGGCTGGGGATGCGGAGCGCTGAGGTGGGGGAGGCCGTGCACGGGAGAAAGGGCGGCTCTGCAACCTTCCCGTCACCCCAGCAGCCCTCTTGTTCCATTTCTCCACCTCAGGCAGCCACTGGTCTGCTTGGGTTTCTTTCCTCACAGATTAGTTGTCATTTTTTACCCATTAGATAAGTGGAATCACAGAATCACACAGTATGCACACATTTATTTATTTATTTTTTTGCTGGGAGTTGAACCCAGGCCTTCTAGGGTGGAACAAGCTATGACTGAACCCAGCCCCAGCAGGAGCCACAGCCCCAGCATGGAGACTACTGTATCTGGCTCCTTCTATGCAGTCTGTTTCTGAGATTTCATTCATGTGTGTACACCAGTGTTTGATCTTCTCTATTATGAAGGAGAATTTCTCTCTGCAAATATATCTTACCCATGGACAGATACTCAGATCTGAAAAAAGTAGGACATCAGAAACTTTGCCAAGGTACTAGTAAGCAAAGAAATCAAGAGGTGATTTCTCCGCCCTGAGAGTCTGGGTCAGAGACACTATGCAGCTGTGACAGTTTAGACATCCCAGGCATGTTGTGCATGTAGTGCTGAGGATGGAATCTGGGGCCTTCACTTGAGCGACACCCTTAGCCTTTTTCTTTCTTTCTTTCTTTCTTTCTTTCTTTCTTTCTTTCTTTCTTTCTTTCTTTCTTTCTTTCTTTCTTTCTTTCTTTCTTTCTTTCTTTCTTTCTTTCTTTTTTTTTCTTTTTTCGTAAGCTTGAGGTTTTGCTAAGTCACTAAGTTGCTCAGACTGAGTTTGAATTTACAGTCCTCTGTCTCGGTCTTTCAAAGTGCAGATCTGTTCTAACTTTCAAATCAGAATGTATTTATATAATTCATTGTCTGCCACTGATACGGTTTTTATCTCGATGTCCCCCAAGAGCCTCACGTGCTCATAGGTGAGGCTTTTGGAAGGTGATTTGCCATTAGGATGGGAGTGGAGAGACTGGTCACGAGGGCTGTGGCTTAGGAGGGGAGGGTTCATCTCTTCCCGGCTGCTCTGTTCACTGCTCTGCTTCCAGGAGGCCGTGACACAGCTCTCCCCACCCAGGCTTTCCACCCTGCTGCCGACCATGCAAGGGCCGACACTTGTGCCAGGGACTAAGACAGTTCATTGATGGCACCCATCTACGGTGTGACATTTCTGTGAGTACAGAGAAAACTTCCTCAAGTCTTGATGCACAGGTAATTGCTTGTGTGCTCTAGTCTATGTGTGGGGGATCTATATCCACTTAAAAATTTCTGTCACCATCGTGACAATCTGGATCAAGGACGTATCCATGAAATGAGTTACCCTGGGAGGAGGAATCCTTGCCTCACACCTCTCTGGATCTCATGTCCCACATGGAATCAGCCCCTGTGCCTGCTCAGGCAGGGGCTCTGTTCCTCCTGGTCTGCAGCCAGCAGGCTCCCTTTAGGCTTCTCTTCTGCATTTAGCACCCCAGACTTGACCCTAACTGGGGTGGGGAAAGTACTACAGTGCAGGTCTTGCTCACAGTTTCCTTTCCCTTCTCGTCACACAGATGGATCCTACTTGCAGGCTTTCCTTAAAGGGAGTGAGGGCCAAGGGAGTAAAATCCGCCCCCCAAAATGTGGGCAGAAGATGTAGCATGTCTGACTTCCCTAGGGGAGTCCATGCAATGCTCCACCCTCTCCGGGCACCACCTGCTCAACAGTGGAAGATTTCAAGAGCTCGAGGAGGAAGAGTCTATGAGACAGAAAGAAGAAAAACAGGTGTGCCTGACCCCAACTGCGCGGCACAGAGCTTCTGCGTGTCTCATGGGACGCAAACCCGCTGCTTCCCCGCAGAGACGTTGGAACTGCTCATTACAGTCCTTAGTCCACCCTTACTGCAGACCTCACTTCCTTTCCTTTGGGCTGGATTAAGTGCTTGATCTGAGTTTTCTGGCTTGTGGCAGAAGTTTGGCTGCTGTCTTTCGAGCTGCTCTTTCTCTGCTTAGCACTGACAGAGGATAAATGAAGAAATGACTTGAAACATCTTCTTCCAATCTTATTTACATGCCCCACTTGGTTTCAAAATGTTTATTGTTTTGGAAAGGACAAAGCAATTAGTGTGTTACCTGCCATTCCGTGCAATGGTGTTTTGCGTTGCATACAGGTGCCCCTCCAAAACCTTGTGAACTCATAGGTGGGGTTTTGGGAGGTGATTGGGTCATGAAGTGACTGAGTCACGATACTCATGCGTAGATTAGTCTACTAATAAATTCTTAGGTGCACATGATGCTGGGAGGTGGAGCGTGGTCAGAGAAGGCGAGTCCTGGGAGGGGGCTGGCAGGTCTACTTCCTCCTTCCTCCTCTGATCCCTCTTTTGCTTTTGGCCTCCACGTCACCAACTGTTTGTGTTCTGCCATGTCTGTTTGCCTTTCTGCTTTGCCATGAAGCCAGCGGATTATAGGCTGAAACCTTCTACAAACTGTGAACCAGAACTGACCTCTCCTCCCTTAAATTGTGGGTGCCGGGTATTGCATCGGGGACAAGAGGATGACTCAGATAGTAAGCAACTAGGAACCCGAGGCAAGGTTGGAATGGAGGCGTATCACACACTGTGTGTCCTTTTGTATTTTTAAAGTGTGAGCCCACATAACTCATTTAAAAGCACATAACTTTGAAGTGTAAATTTCAAAGTCATCTTTCTGTGCTTTAGATTTTCTGGGGGCAAAGACCTCTTTCTATAAACGGCCGCAGTTTAGACCCCAGAATAGAACTGGCATGAAGCAGGTGGCTGTGGATAGTGGGTACAAACACAGTTGTCATATCACAACACCTTGATTAAATTCTGTCTGTGTGATTAAAAACCATCTGTGCGATGACCTTTATGACCAAGAGTGGTCACTTCACTTCTTCAATCCTCAGTTTCCCTAACTATCGTGGGGCACTGTACTAGGACCCATGTCGCTGGGTTGGCATGCAACACTGGGTGCCAACGTGGCTTACCACAGTGCCTGACATGCAGCAACTGTTCAACAAATGTTAGCTATTATAACTAGACACTGAGTAAATGTTTTTTGAATTCCTGCTGAAGCACACAGCCAGATCCTGTTCAAAATTAAACAAACAAACAAAAAATAGCTCAAACATGCACATATCCTGAATTAGTGCTGTCTAGGTTGGTTTGTCTGAATTTATTTGGATGGTAATACAATCAAACAGCCCCAGACCAGCCTGGTGTAGAGGTCTCCCCCTTGTTCTGTCCTCTCATGCTAGTTGGCATTTATCAATAGCCCTTTAGAAAGAATGTTTATTTCTTATGCAATTGCATTTTCAGAGAGAGTGAACAAGGAAAGGGAGTGGTATCACGATGAAGAAATTTTATTAAGAGATTATTTAATGTCATTGATACAACAAGAGACAAGGAAATGCCCACATCAATGTTTAATCTACTTTTAGCTCTTTGCTGGAGTAGTTACTTAGCCTGTGATTCGGAAAATTGCATGGCATGCATAAGGCGATGAATGTTTTAGGAGTAAAGGCAGAAGTGGTTATTTTACTTTCCGTATCTTATAAAAAAGAAAGGCTGGAAAACGTAGCCCTTTGCGATGAGCTCAGATCAGGAAAACCAGGGTAAGGAAGCTCCAGAGCCAGAGCTCACTTTGGGCTTCATATTTACTCAGTCATGTACTTGTGTCGTTTAAATCTCACTTGTATCTTATGGGATTTGTTCTTGTCTTCATTTGGTAGATGAAGGAGTAAATACAGGGTTGCTCTGGGCTTTGCTCTTGGCAAAGGTATTACTTAGAGCATTGTACTTGGTTGGATCAGTTCCTCCTACTTTGGAATGTCAAGTTACTCACCTTGTGATCCAGAAATGGTTCCTTAGCCCTCTGTTGTGACATTAATGCCCCAGGGAATGGCAGAGGACAGAAGGGATAAAATGTTCTTTTTGTGGATTAGGCAAAGGATAGGTAGAATGATGACTCCAGCCTTCAAATAATCTACTTTTAATCTGTGACGCTGAGTCATCCTCTGGGGACTGAATCCGGGGAGGCAGTGAGGACAGCTCCCTGGGCTGTGCTGCAAACCAGACTGATGATCCACCCAACCCCGCCCACCTCTGCTCTCTGCTCCTTTGCTAACAGATCAGTCTGGTCTCCATCAGAGACGTGGCCCCTTCAGCTCCTCCGGCGGAAGCCTCTTCCTGTTTTGTTTTCTGACCATGCTAATAAGTCCATCCGTGCCTCTTACAGATCCTTCCGAAAAGCTTTTCTGCTGTGAAATGTCCAGAACCTGCCTGGCCCAGGGGAGAGCTCCAGTTCCCTAAAGAAGACCTCCTCAGGCCCTGTCTGGTGGCATCCTATCTGCTGTCCGCAAGGAAGCTGGATGGTGGCTCCTCTGGGCTTCTGTAGAGGAGGAGACAGAGGCCTTCGAGAGGGCAGCTCTAAACTACACAACTAGACAATCTGTTCTGCTATTTTAGTTTTGTGTCCAACTTACCCAAGTGGTGAGCTCATTTCCTCTTTTTCTTCTTGCTTTGTGCTTGCCAATCCCTTGGCGCTCTACTGGGAGACACGTGTGTGGCTCGGGACCACACAGAAGTGTCTGGCTTGATCCTAAATTAATTTCATTGAGATCCCATCTTAACCCCGAGATACACTTACTCCTGTGTCCATCCCCTTCCCCGTTCACCAGCTGAGGAGGAGGCTGCTCACGTGTTGAAGGGCCCGAGTGGGGCTTCATGATGAGGAGCGGATTTGTATGTCTCTGGAGGCTCAGAGGTTAGACCTTCTGCTCTCTGCAGACTGGAAAGGCAAGAAAACCGGTGCTGTCACTCCAGCCTGAGTCAAGCCCTGAAAACAAAGGCCATGTCTGTCTTTCCTCCATTTTTTGTTTCTATTCTGGGCCCTCGAGGGGTTGGATGACGTGAACCCAATAGAAAAACCTACTTTACTGTGTCCATCAATTAAAATGCTGGCCTTACCTTGAGGTATCTTCCCAGATGTGCCCAGACACCGTGATTAATCTGGGCACCCCATGGTGCACCCGAGGGGACTCATACAATGGGGTCGACAGGTCCTTGGAGGACACTCGCATGGGCAAGGGTGTTTCCCAGGGAATTCTCATAGCGGCAGTGCTGGAATTCCCATCACCGCCTGTCAAGATCAGACTTGTCATTCAAAACCAACCAAACTGCCTTCTCTTCCAGGAAGGGTTTCATACTCCTGTGACCAGAGACAACACTTCTGCCCTGTGAACCACTTTCCAGCTCCAGTGCTTTATATTTCCCTCCAAACAATGAGAAGTGATGTTCCCTAGTGGTTAGAAACATAAATATAGATCAGGCTTTGCAGCCACACTGCCTGGGCTGACTTCTGGCCCTGTCTGAGCCTCAGTAGCTGCATTTCTTGGGAATGTTACTTCCTGCCTTTGAGCATTGGTTTCCTGATCTGCGAAAGAGGACGTGGTTGCTGGAGAGCAGATCGATACGAAGTGCAGAAAGCTGACACGAGTGGTGCACAGCTGTGGTCCCAGCGTGGGGAGGCTGAGGGAGGAAGACTGCAAGCTTTTGAGGTCAACCTGGGCAACTTAGCAATTCAGGAGAGCCTGTCTTTAAAGAAAAATAATACCAAAAGGCTTGGGGTATAGCTTAGTGTGAGGACTCTGGGTTCAATCCCCCCAGTACCAGAAAAAAAAAATGGAAGAAGAATGAAAATGCTGAGCTCTGGGCTTGTGGAGACGCTCCTTACTGTTGGCACTAGTGCATGCATTGCTGTTTCAGCAACTTAAGACGACTTTCCTCCTCAATCTTTCTCCTCTCCAACTAATGGCATCACTTCATGATGGCGAGCGAGACTGCTATGGTTTCCACCTGCCCGCTGGGCACCTGCACCGGGCCCATCTCCTGGGCTCACTGGCTGTGTCCCTGCACTGCTAGGATCCCTCCTGCCCTCCTCCTGGGCCTCTCCTCCCCGGTCTAGGGCTGTGAAATCTCTGCTACAATCAGCTCCATCACCGTGGAGAATTACCTTGCTCCTGCGCTGTGTCAGTGGGAGGGATTTATGGGGGGGATAAAACTCTTCTTGGAGACTTTCATCTTTCCATGCGCACAAGCTCCCGCCGTCCCTCCTCCCCACCCACATCCATCAGGGCCTCCAAGTGGGTATATATCACCCACCCATGCCCTCCACTTGCTGTTATTCCTTTCTTCCTTTGAGTCAAACACAGGTAGGGGTGGCTGAGAACTGAGCAGCCTGGCTCACGTTGGCAGAGGGCATCTCCAAGATGCTTTAAGAAGGTGCCTTTTCATTCATGGCTTTGCCACTGAAATATGGTGGCAGAAACCTCGGAAATGGGGGCCATTCTCTTTTCCCAATAGAATTGAGCCATCTTTTTCCTGGCTGTTGCCTGCCATCTGTGCTGAAAGGTTAATCTGTTCCTCTTCTCCTCTAGTGCATTTATCATAGGGAAGTGGTCTGTTGTGGAAAATGTTGATCAAAGGCCTGCCAGGTCCTCGGCCGGGTTGAAATTGAGTGCCGCAGTCAATCAATGGCTTGGCACCTGGTGTGTGGAGAAAAGGGGTGGCCTCTGCCCACCGCAGCAAGGCTGAGGAATGGAGCCAGGGTGGTTCTTCCCGCTGCCTCTCTTATTGGCTCAACAGGTGGCTATCTTTTCTCACCGCTGGCCCTGATTGGCTCGCAGGGTAGGGTGCCCTCTGGGAGCCCTGCTGGGTGATCGTGGGAGCCTCCATCTCTAATACACACGGCCAGGCTATGTGATGGACAGAGGGGAGCTCTGGCTAGCGCTAAACTAATCCAAGTGGAACAGCCTCTTGATGTGTAATTGATACTTGGAAAATTAATTGTGATGTAGGAGTGGACTGCACTCTCTTCAAGTAAGCACTCATTTCTAGAAACCTTGATAACCTCTTACCACAGACTGTGTTTTCATTGCAAATTACCTGTAAGCTCCTGCCAGTAATTTGAGTCTCTCTTTTCCTTCCTCTCCCTTCCCTCCCTCAGTCCCTTCTTTCTTTCCTTTCCCTATTCCTCTTCTTGTCTGTTTTTTCCCTTCTCCCTTCCTCTCTGGTCTTTCGTTCTCCCTCTTTCCCTCCTCCCTCCTTTTCTTTCTTTCTTCCTCACTGTCTGCTTCTTTTCCTTCCTGATTGCCCACCAGCCTTTAGTACTTGTCATCAAGTAGCTGTTAAGTGGGAGGACTTTGCTGAGCAAAGGAAGAGAGAGAAGAGTCAAAGGCCTTCCCTCCCCTCGCGTTTCTCCCATTCTGTGTGAGCTTCAGCCCTTCTGTTGAAGGACAGCGGGGGTATCCAGAAGGGGAAACTCGCTCTTCTTAGGGGAGTAGCACCACCAGGGTTTCAGGGAGGAGGTGGGTGGCTTTTGAGTGGTGGCTTCAGGAGGACTACGAATGGCCAGGAAAGGGAGTTTGGGATGGCAATGGGGAGATGGGAATGTGCATACAGTAAGCACACTTATACAGACAAGCCAAAAATTAATTCCATGCAGCTGTCACAAAAGCCATGGGGGCAGCAGACCCAGATAAGGGTGGCATGCAGGATGAACTAAGTGGGTGACTGCGGGGTGAATGGGATGATGTAAGTGGGGGCTTAGCCTGAGGTTCAGCACAAAGTAGGTACCAGAACTATTTCATTCCCTTTAGTAACTGAGATTATTGGTTGTAAGTAGCAGAAAACATCTGGACCCGTGAAGGTCTCAGCAGGATGCACAGGGGACACTAGGTTTGGGTTCCATGAGCAAAGTTGAATAGAGGAACTATTTACAAAAGGGATAAACCACTAGGATGGAAGCAGCACAGTGGACATAGCACAGCACGCTGGGGAATCCTAGGTATGTGACATCGTTTCTCTACCCAGCCTGGAGCAGCAGGAGGAGGAGCTGCTACCGGACCCAGAGGGGCAGTGGGGTGCATGCTCTAGGGAGCTGTGGTCATGCACCCGGCCCGAGACTCTATCAGGAAGCCAAGGACCCTGTGCCGAGCCTGCCTCCCTCCCTCCCTCTGGCACCTGTCCTCCCTGCTGGCTGTGGAAGCTCTGGGCACAGGTGAAGAAGTGCACGGCTCGGCCTTAGGGGCAGCGATCTGTGCTCAAGCAGGCTGTTATGAGAGCCCGGCTCTCAGAAAGAAAGCTGGCGGGCAGTGTGCTCACTCATGCTCTGATTCAGATTCAGTAAAGCCAGAGGGTGGTTGCAGTGCATTCCAGGAGTCCAGCTAGCTACAGGCATGGCTGACTTCAAGGCTCCTTTTAGCTCTGCTTTCCTAGGTGCTGGCTCAGGTTTTACACTAAGGATGCCCAAGACCTTGAGGCTAATCTGTGTCTAACCAGTTTCTGCAACTCATGTGGAGAGAGGTTGTATTTTTTTCAAATTCTAGCAATAGTCTAGGTAGGAAGTGCATCTTCTCTGAAATAGCTAAGCTCACTTACATTTTCTGAGCCTCAGTTTCCACATCTTTACAATGGGAGCAATTCCATCTTTGCACAGTTATGGAAAGTGGAAGAATAGAGTGATAGTTGAAATCAGACTTTGGAGCCCCACTGCCTCGAATCACATCTCAGGTTGTCCAGGTGCAGTAACAGTGAGTAGTAACCTCAGAAGGTTGTCGTACTGCAGATCACGTGGTACAAAGTGTGTGAGTGTTTAGCTGGACATCTGAAGTTCAGCAAGGGGTAAATGAATGTCAGTGATGATGTCGTTCTTTCTTTCTGTACCTCGTCTGTCTGTCTGGGTGGAGAAGTCCTTCCAGCTGAGTCATCAGGAGGAGACTCCTGCATGACGCCCTTGGAGTCTCCTGAGAATGGGGCCCAGGTGTGGACCTCTGGTTGTGAGGGGGCCCAGCGCGCTGATTCGCCTGGCCTCTTTCATCGGCTCCTACCTCCTTGCGTGAGTTTCCTACTGGTCCCGCGTCTCCTGTATCAGTGGGAAGAGCCTGTCAGTCTCTCTTGCTTTGCGGGACCACATGACAGGGACCCACTGACCCTCCTGGAGTCAGCACCCAGCGTGCACTGGGGGTGCTGCTGACAGCATCTGTGAGACCCCAAGAGCCTGTGACAGGTGTGTCAGTATGCTCAGGGACAGGTGGGCCTCCAAGTCGGACTCCCCCACTTGAATGGACTCTTCCCTGGGTAATGCTCATGCCAGGGAGAAGGGGAAGATACCCTTAAAAAAGTTCTTTTATTTTGTGAAAGAAGCAGTTGCCCAAGGAGCCAAAAGTAAAGCCTGTATAAAAATGCGGTGGGCCTGCTTAGATGACGTCAGTAAAGACACAAAGCTTGTGAAGAATGCCCGTCTGCACTTCAGAGATTCATAGTCATAGTGCTTTGCTTATAGTTTGGTAACAACAACAACAACAACAACAACAACAAATTTAAGTGTGTGAGTGTGAAGTATGATTCTGGGCAGGCTGGTACACAGGAAAAAACCCATCTCCAGCAGAGTAAAGGGGTTACATTCCAGCCTGCTTCCTTCCAGCTCCACACAGAGACCACATTCCTCTAGAATAGTTTTTTTCTTGGATGGGGAAAAGGTGGGATGTGCTTCATTCTACAGTCCACTCCAGCGGACTAGCTTTATTTGTGGTCTCTTGTTTGCTCACTGAAAATACTAAATAGCATTTTCTACTTTGAAAGGGAAGTGATGGTGGAAGTCAGCTGAGAGCGCCCTGACTCGACCTCCCACCCGTAACTCTTTTGGGTCCTAATGCCTCTTGGTGGCACAGCGGTGGTTACTTGTTATTGTTCCCATCGCCAGAAGGTAGTCAGTTCTGCTGGGTCTCTGTTGCACTTACAGAGAGGGTGGGGCCATTTCAAATCCTGCCCTATCAGAGGGCCAGGGCCAACCTTTCCCTAGTTCTCAAGAGGAGTTGGGGGGAGGTAGCTCTCCAGACAGACCCTCAGACTGCGTAGCAAGAAATTGGACCATTGGCAGATGGTTCTGACCCTGTGGGATGCTTGGTGGGTCACTGGCTGCTGCTAAGCACGGGAAAGCCCTGATGCTCGTGTTCCTGGAAAAATGTGACCAGCAGGGCCTGGGTAGCTGGAGCCAGTGGACTCAGGCTGTCTCAGTCTCTTTCTTCATCAGCAGGAGACACGACACCTACCATCCATTTAGCAGTCACAGTTACAGGTTGCCTCCAAGACAGAGACTGCGTGGCAGAGGGCACAATGGAGAGAGGCTGCTGCCAAGCTGGCAGCCAAGGGGCGGAGACTGAAGGGCGGAGACAGGGAGGGAATGTACTGTCCAGGCCACGCCTCCAGGAACTGGCTCTGACCAGCCCTGGCTCTGCCTCTGAACTGCACAGACAGCTGCAGGTGGAGCTGAGTGCCCATCATCCAGTCACCCTCCCAGAGTCCCACCCTGAGCTCATTAGGTTTTGGGGTGCATCCCAGATGGGAGCCACTTCATGCCAGCTTCTGTCGCCCTCTGCCTCGGGAGCACTTGGCTGTCCTGGGAGCTGATTTTTTCCTCTCCGTGGAAAACCTTGAAGTCTGCTTTCTTTCCCAGGAGCTCTGTTCACCTCTGCCTCTGAGTTTGTTTCTTACTGCTGCTCAAACAAATTAGCTCCACTGTACCAGCCTAAAACTGCACACGTTTATTCACTGCCCTCTCATTCTGGAGGTCAGACACCCAGAAGGCTTTTGCTGTTCTGAAATAGAACTGCACAAGAGTTTGGGGAACACCCTTTCATTTGTTTTTTGTAGCTCCTGGAGGCAGTCTCTGGTTCCTTAGCTCATGGCCCTTCTCCTGCATGGTTGGCAGCCCATCACTAACCTCGCTTCCATTAACAGACTGGCCTCTGCCGCCCTCCTAGAAGGGCTCTGCTGATATGTTGTCCCACCCAGAGAGACAATCCCCACAATCCCCTCCATCTTGTGATCATCACGTTATTCATATCTGCTAAGGCCCCTTGTCACGGAAGGTAACATATTCATGGCTTCCAGGTATTGGGAAGCGGAAATCTTCGAGAAACACTCTGCTGACCATCCATCTGATCTCTGTTTCCTTGCCATTTGCTCCACTTGGGAAGAGAAAAGTTCTGGAGTCTAGAAGTTCAGGTTAATATCTCCTGTAGGTTCCCAGGATGCCCAAGTCACTGTCAGTCAGCCTCTTTTTATACTATAAAATGTTTTGAATGCTTATGAAAGGAGGAACATGATTTCAGGTAGAACAGAATCTGCTTTGAACAATGAAAAGAATCCAGGAATGTCACATTCACCAGGATGGTCAAAACAGAAGAGACAGAAAATAGTTAATATTGTTGAGAACCTGGGATAGCTAGGGCTCTCCAGGGCTGTGAGGAGGCAGATGTGTTTGTACGAGGTCCTCTTTAGAAAGCAGGGTCCTCTGCACCCTTAAGGCTTTACCCAATTAAAGAAATGGAGAACTGAATTGAATAGACACTTCTCAGAAGATGTACAATCAGCCAATAAATATGTTCAACCTCGCTGGCCTTTAGGAAATGCAAATTAAAACAGTACTTACATCGAAAGAATGGCCATCATCAAAAAAACAAATAATGACAAATTCTGGTAAATCTCTTGAGAAAAAGGAACACTTCTGCACAATCCCTGAAAATGTAAACTAGTACAACCACTATGAAAATCAGTATGGAGCTTCCTCAAAAAACTAAAAACAGAAATTCTGTTTGATTCAGCTAGTCCCCTTCTAGGTACCTTCCCAGAAGAGTTAAAAACAATATATTACCATAACGCACACATATCCATGTTTATAGCAGCAGCACAATTCATAATTAAGTCTTGGAAATGGCCTACATGTCCATCTCAAATGAATGCATGAAAACTGTGGTGTTTATGAAGTACTACTCCACTATAAGTAAGGATAAATTTAAATCATTTGTAGATAAATGGATAGACCTTGAGACCATAATATTAAGTGAAATTAATCAGTCATACAGGCTTAAATGTTATATGGCTTATTTTATATAGAAACCAAAAGTATAAATAAATTAAAAAGCAAAGTAAAAGATAGTAGGAAAGGGGGGAGATAGATCTTTTGCAAAAGGAGAGATCAAGAGATGGAAGGAGCAGAGAGAGAAAAAGGAAGGGGGCTACATAGAATTAATATGTGCTGAGTACATATATCAACTCACCAAGATGAATATAATCATTACATACTGCAAATATGTACTAATAGAAATAAAAATTTCTAAAAGACAAGGATTAAAATCCAAACTTCATCCTTTATAGCTGTGTGAATGCTGGGCAAGTGCTTCGTTTTCTTGAGCCTCAGTTTCCCTATAAAATGAGGACCCAAGTCACAGCACTTACCTCTATGTGTAAAATCACATGTGTGAGATATTTGGGCACTGCTGGGTACTTTGAATGCTTCATGAATGATAGTTGAGTTAATCTGTCTCACCAACCTGTATATAATTTTACAGAGAGGATTGTTTTTTTTTTTAGTTTTGGCAAATTAGAGACACACTGAATTGCAAATGAAGACAGGCATTTGAGGCCACTCCCGATGCCTAATTAGTACAACTCCATTGACAGCCCTGGCTCCTTCAAAGAATGCTCCCTGGGATGCGGGCCCTCTGCAGAGCGGGCTGGGAACTTGGAACAGAGTCAAATGTTCAACATCAAACATTTCAATGCTCAGAAATGAGGCCATGTTCTCCAATAGGGAGCTGTCTCTCTAAACGTTCCTGTGCTTATTAAATTCCTGCAGTGGCCAGTTTAATTGGACCCGCCTCCCTCCCTCGGCTAATCAGGGCTGTGCAGTCCTCTGCTGGTTTCTCTAGAGCAGCCTGGTGTCTCTCAGCTCCTCATGGCTGACTCGACAATGCACGACTGGCCCTCCCCACCCCTGGACCAGTACTAATCAGCACCCTTGCTTATGGTTCAGAGACATTCAGAATAAAATCATCCTCTCCAGACCCACATCAATTGTCCTTGTGTTCCCAGGGCCCAGCATTGAGCCTGTCACAGTGCAGTGACTCTAAGTGCTGCATTTGTTCAAGACCAAGTAGCACCTGGGCACTGGCCTCATCCCTTGGCTTCTGTTCTATCAGTCAGATGTTGCTCACAACATATAGGTCTGGGGGCCAAGGTGGCTCCAAGTTGCATGTTTTCCTATCTGTTCCCAACTGTCCTTGCACAGAGCCCACAGTGGGTGGCTCTGGGTGCCAGTTCCCTACAGGTGTGTGTTAACGGGCCAGGCAGGCTGGTGTTTGACAAACAGGTCGCTGGAAGACTCCTGAGTAGGGCCTATATTCTCCAGTTGATAATTGTGTAGTGATGCTTGCAGTCTCTGTGTTTCCTTCCTATGTGTTCCCAAACTCTGAGTTAAGATCTGTGGCCCACACCACCACGAGATGGCCCTCACTGGCTGTCCTCCCTGGAATCCAGGTCACAAATTTAGCCTAGATACTTCAGGAGTGTCTGTCTGTCTGGCCTGAGTGCTGGCCCTGGCCCACTGCATACCCCTGTCCAGGTGGGTCTCATTTCCTGTCCAGTCTTCCTCTGCCAGCCTTCTCATAGTAGTCAGTAGTCAGGGAGGCTCACATGGATCCCATAGCACCTTGTCATTCACTCTTGACCTTGTCTCAAACTCTGCCAAACTGTTGTTTAAAAAGGATCTCTTAGAACTATGGAGCATGGCTTCTGGGATGAATGCCTGACCTCCTCCAAAGGTCAAGATATAGCGAGTAATAGAAGCTTTAAAAATAACACTGGAATTTCTTTCTTCTTTGGGCTCAGTTCTCAGACTACCAGGTGTCAAATGTCCACCCAAACTAGCACGATCTTATCCAACCCAACCTTTGTCCCTCTCCAAACGGTCTGAGTGAATTTGGCCCTCAAGAGGGCCCTGTAAGGACATACTCTAGCATGATCTGCATAATTTCTGGGGTAGGATAAGCCTGAGTGGCATGAAGTCACAAGCACAACTCAAAAAAATTCAAGGCAAATGCTTTCATCTTCTTTATAACAAACCTAAGCAAATTCTTTGTACCATGCTTGGGAGGAGCTCGTTGCATCCAACCAAAAAAACACATTGAAGAAATTCCTTGAGAACAAATAGCCCTACGAGAAAAAAGGATATTACCCAGGAAGGAGATAAATGCAGGGAAAATCCTCTTTTGATGAGCTTGAAGGAATGCCAAGATTTCCATGTCAAAGAGAATGTTATGTCTAAGAAAATAGTGCCTGATGTGTACAAAAGGCATACATGGCATCTGGAAGGCCGATTTCTTTGGATAATAAAATAATAGTATTTGCAAGGCCATCCTGTAGATGGAAGACTCTAGAGGGAGCCTGAAGCCCAAGAGGCAAAGGGTCACCACGGCCACTGGAAGAAGTCAGGAACCTGATTTAATGTGTCATTCCATGATGGCTGATGAACCAGGGCTGTCTTGGTAACTCAGACTTCTCATGCGTGAGTAGGAAAGGTTGGAATGTTTCTGACTGGAATTGGAAGTTTGGAATTCTTTCTAAAGCCCTATGGTGATGTCCAATTAAAAACTTTGCTGCTGACTGACCCTGGATGATGTCACATGAAAATACTGGGAATACAGATCTGCTCATGTCTTTTCCAGATATTTTCCTGAGTGCCCATCATGATATGATTCTTATTAACATCTTCTCTTCTCATATTTGCTCCAGTGCTGAGACCCAGGAGGATCACTGAAGGCCTTATCCTACTTTTATTACTGTTAGTGACTCATTACAGTGCCTGAAACAAAGTAGGGACATATTATTTCACATGAAAGACATAAGTAGTTCAGGGCCAGTTGGAAGGTTCTCAGGGCCATGATGGCCTTTGGCTCTCTTGTTTTCTGGTCACAGAAAGCAATGCAATGCATACAAGGACTTCAGGATTCTCGAAATATTCTGAAGAGGAGGAAGAATCTACTTCCCCTGAGTCACCTTTAGAAGTGCTCCAGGTGCCCCACTCAATGGCTTTTGTTAGCATTTCTCTGGTCAATGCTAAAGGGAGGCTAGAAAAAGTCTTTTCACTGGGCACATGGTCACTGCAAATAGAACAGCAATGCCCTTTTGTAGAAAAAGGAGGGAAATGCTACTGATGAAGAAAATAGCTTCCTTCCCTACTTTAGCCATCACAGTCCTTCAACATTCGCATCTTTCCACATTACTGTCACCCATATGCCTTGCAGTGCTGATGCCCATGAGCCCCTCTCGTCAGACGGTCTTGTCTTTTCTGGGAAGTGCCATTTTTTGACAGCCTTTGTCTTCCTGTCCTCTTCCTTTGTGGTTCCTGGATGCAGCCCTGCCTGGTCAACTCCCGCAGAGGCTCCGGCAGCTGCTGCCAACACTCGGCTGCTGGAACCAACTTCCAGCCCCATCTAGGATCCTGGGATCCTGTTGGGAACCCAGTTGGGGTCCAGTGTGAACAGTCGAGTCTGTTCTGCCTTCTGGTTAGCGGTTCTGTTTCTCTGTTCCTCCTCTGCCTGGCTCAAGGCTGGCTCTGCTTTCATGGTCCTTAGTCTCTGACTTCTGGCTCTGAGGATCTCAAGTCAGGTCCAAAGTCTCCTTTCAGGAAGCTAATTATGTTTCTACTATACCCGAGGAAGCCTGGGTCTTATAAATTTACAGATGGAATTTTCCACAAATCAAAACCCATATTTATACATTAGGCACCATATTTATACATGGACAAGATGCCTTGCAGATTCTACGGCTAAGAAAAATGTAAAAGATGCCTATGTTCTCAGTATTCATAAAAATGAAGGCATCAAGAGGTCATTTCTTACACTTTTAATTGCAAAACATTAACAAGCCCAGTAATATTAAATGTTGGTCAGGATACCAGGGATACCAAGAAACTGACAGTCTTAACTGTGGCTGGTGGGACTATTAACTTTGAATAACCACTTTGGTAAGCAATTTGGAAATGCATAGTAATGTCTTAAGACAGGCACCTCAATGGCCATGTAAGTCTAGTCAATGGACTTATACTCTGGAAATTGTACTTTCAGAAAAAAATTCTTACTCATGTGCACAAACAGGCTCAGATGTGGGTGTTTATTTCTGCTCTCTAAGCGGAAGTGACCCGCTTAGAAGTTAAGCACAGTTCCCAGGAAATTCCTCACTCCCCTCAGGAGTGCTCCCTCTGGGAGGTGAGCTCCCGGTGAAAGATGAGAGTGGACGCGACTGACTTTCCAACATCCACGTGATCGTACAGAGGTAGAGGACGAAGGAAGAACAAGGAGACCTTGCGCATCATCCAGGTTCCCACTCGGACCTTCTCAGGAGATTAGGCTTCTGTCTCCGAGCCGGGTGGTCCAAGATGTGCCCCTGCCTGCCTGGGCAGGGGACCGGGATACAGGACTTGGTGAGGAGACAGGGCTGTGCAGTGGGTCTTAGAGACACTTAAAACCATCATGGGCTGCTTCTGAGCAGTGACTCAGGTAAGAAAGCAGGTACCAGGGTGAAACTGGCAGGAACTCAGCGGGATAACAAAGGTTGCATATAAATAGGATAAGTGTAGCTTTAGGGTCAGGTGCCATCCCAAGAGGAGCTGGGGCTGTATAAAAATCATAAATTGTTTTCATCGCTGCGATGGCTAAGCCTTATTAGGCATTTGCCATGTGTCAGGATCTGTGGAAAGTGCTGTTCCTACTGCAGAAGATACTGCTAATTGCATCTTTATATACACTCTCTCCTTCTGCCTTATTAACAGGTCTGTGGTTTTGCTCAGAATGGTAATGTGCCCAGGAAAGTAAATCCCAGAAATTCCTTGTGGTGAAAGGTGGCCATGCCATAAAATTCTGACCAATGGGATATGGACAGAGGTCTACTTCACAGAGCCTCCAGACAAGCTAAGCCTTTGGCTTCACTCTCCTTTCTTTTGGCCTGAAATATGAACTTAATGGTCAAGTTGCAGAGTCCATTGTATGACTAAGAAGAAAAGAAACTCATGCTAAGGGTGGCAGTACAAGAAAACCAAACAACGTGGGTCTTGGCAGCGATGGGGTCATGTATTGTCTGCCTTTGCATTTTTTCTTTCATGAGAGGAATCTACTCGGTGAGGTCCCCATCTGTCCTTAGAGACTGACAGCCTGCCATTCAGTTCTGACAAGAGACTTGCGAATAGCCCTTGTCCGAGTCCTCTTTTTGCCCCTCTGACTAAACAATACAGATCAAGAAATTCACACAAGAGAGTAGGCCGTTGAGCTCATGGTCTGCCAGAAAGTCCAACAGGGTGGCTCTGGCATCTGTTTGGCTCTGGCAGGCCTCAAGGGCATCATGACATGGAGGCATCACGGGGTGCACCGGACCCAGCTAGGAGGCTTCCGCTGCTTCCGATGGAGTCCCCAGTGCCGGCTCAAGCAGCCAGACCCACAGTCCATCTGAATCTAGTTACGCTCAAAGAACTCACCTCTGAGTGCTGCTCAGGATGAAAGTGAGGATTCAGTCTGTAACAGTGAGGGCAGCGCTCTGACTGTCTCTATTTTCAAAGGGGGGACCCGAAACTCCCCCACAGGAAGAGCTACCATCTCCAAGAGGCTGCAGCTGAGGCGGCACTCCACCTCCTTCAGCACTGGCTGTGTGGCCTTGTACACATTGCTTAACCTTTCTATGGCTCTCATTGTCATCTGCATGGTGAAGACGATGGCGATCATTGTCTCTGTCACAAACGGTAGGTTTAAGGGGGAAGTGAGTTAATAGAAAAAAAAAACCCTTAGGAGATTCCCAGGAAAATATAAATATTCAGTGAGTGGGAGCTGCTGTTAATGATATTTTTACCATGATTATTAAAAAGCAGTTCTTGGTCTAAGGAAAAAAATTCACAAGTGGCTGTGAGAGCAAAGAGGTTAGAGCAACAGGCGCCTTCACCATGCACAGGCCGTGTGGTGGAATGGTCAACCCATGTGAGCCAAGCAGGGTGAGGAGAGACAGAGAGGAGCGGGACACACTCTTCCATGTCCCACGCGCATGCCCCACTTCCTCTCACTGGGCTCCAGGCTCCACCTCTTAACAGCACATTCAGCTAAAAACCCATCTGGGGACTAATCCGCTGATTCCTACAGCACCCTGTGATCCTGTCTCCTTTTGAAAAGTCCCATCTCTGAACATAACAATTTCGGGGGAATTCTAGCTTTATGATCACAGCTAGTCCTCAGTGAAGACTGGCTGAGAGCAAATTTCCCTTCCGACTCTGCCCAGGGAAGGGGACTCCCACAGAGGGGCTTCAGGCGAGGGCTGGGGGGGGGGATGGGCTGGGAGGACGAGCTGCCCATTCACTGCCAGCAGAGCTGCTTTGTGCAGAGGCAGAGTCTGGTCCCTTCCTGAAATCACCATGAGCTACAGACACCTCCTTGGGCCATGTTTCTTTGAAACCTACCATTAGCACTTCTACTTAATTACTTTTCTAGGTAGGTGAACTCTCACAGGATTAGGGCATTTGGTCACTCACGAGGAATCAAATAATAGTTTCTGAAGTGTGAAACACACATATTACACAGCTACTATGCAAGTCTGTTTCCAGACTACCTGGCCAGAGGGAGGCTGAACTTGCAGGCTGGCTCCTAACCAACCGGGTTCTGCCACTTGGCGCTTCCAGAATTCAGTCAGAGATGTGAGTGTGGAGAAGCAGAAGTGGAATTTTTTTCTTCAGCATGGCTGCTGTAGAACAGAAAAAAAAAAATAGACAGAGACGAAAAAGAGAAGAAGAAATACCTCACTTTAAAATTGTACTTTTAATAAAGACTGCAGATTTATGACACAAACCCAGGCAAAAATTCCTAAGGTTCTCAAAGACAGAATGAACCTGAGCCATTCTTTGGGCTACTAAACAAGAGTGTAGGGTTACACAGAGGAGGAGCAGAGAGGTGGGGAGGTTCACTGTCTCAGTCAAACCGTAGTCTGGTTCATCACTACCGCGGGGCTGATTGTGCAAGGTCCTGGTGACTCCAGGGAAACCCAAATGGACTGGGGAGCCATGCAGCCCCCAATAATGTACCTGCTTAAGAGGCTGGGCAAGGTTCCCTGTGTGTGGTCCTCATTCCCACTGAGGGGCAGTCCTACCACGTTGTGCCCTGCCTGCAGACCTTGGTATTCCAAAGCCTGGCAGCACACTGCTTGTATGGAATACGCCCTGGCAATACCACAGTGGCTGGAGCCTGGCCTTTGTGGAGTCCCTGTTTGGTGAAGAAGACCAACCCAAATAGATACACTCAGCACCAAGCCACACTGACTTCGGGAGGCTGTGATGCAGTATGGCATGACCTTCCTGTGTCTCCATTTCACGGCTCTGCTTGGCTTCATTCTTAGCTATCGTGTAGGCTTTCTGGATAGCTTCTGGCTTAGTGGAACCAGCTAGTTTAGCCATCCCACATAGAGGCTCTTCTTGTTCCCACAGAAGTCTGGTTCTCATTGGATAGATGAAGCTAGACAAGTGGGGTTGGCTGTCTGGACCTGGGCTGAGTCCATGGCTTTCCCAGGGGCCCAGGAAAAAGTGATACAGTCAGGCCAGCACATGCTACCAGATCTCATGTGTTTGAAGGCTGTTCCCTAAAAAACTAGGGCACATGTTTTGCATGCTAAAAAGCAAAGCACCTTATGTTCATGGAAATAAGAAAGATTTGCTTAGGAATTCTTGGGAGGAGTCTTCACTGTAGGGACCTCCTAGCCCCGACTGCTCTCCCTCATGACACTGGTTGTTCCTTCATCTGGTTCAGAGCTTGTTACCCATCCCCCAGCCTGACAGCTCAGGTGATGAGAACCGACACTGGCCAGGACTTTGCTCATTAAGTCCATGAAGCTGCTGACACAATGCCAGAGGGAAACAGGGTAATATTGGGACACTTCTTGGACTGGGCTGTCACACAAGTAATTGTTCTTAGCTACAAATCACTTCATTTACAGTGTTAGTTAGCATCAAAAGAGCAAGAATATAAAGATGATTACTTGAAATATTTGTAATAAGAATTTATATACCTCAACTGGGTGTGCTAGCTGATGCTTATAACCCCAGCACTCAGGAGGCTGAGACAGGAGGATTGCCATGAATTCAAGGCCATCCTGGGCTTCATAGTGAGAACAAGGCCAATCTTTTCTCCATAGAAAGACCTTGTTTCAAGAAAAAAATCTATGCTTTTATTTACACATCTGAAAAAAGAAGGTGGTGGGATTGTTCATGCCCTAATTTATATGTTAAAGATCAAAATTCACTTGAACTACTAGAAGAAAACTGAAGATACTCCTGTAGAAGTATAATGTACATTTTAAGAGTCCACATGTGCATGAAATCATGTAGTATTTATCCTTCTGTGTGTAGTTTATTTCATTTAACATAATCCATGTTGTTGCAAATGACAGAATTTCATTCTTTCATGGCTGAGTATCTATCTGTTAATATGCACTGAAGTGTATTCCTCATCTTGCTGTTAAATGCTTTTCAGAGGTCCTTCTGTAATAAGCATGAAAGTGCAGAACCTATAAACGCTGAGCTCTTGATAGTAGAAATTAGAATAGTGGCTTCTAGAGTCTGGGGAGAGATTGGGTAATGAGTCAGACTCACAATAGATAGAAATAAGGACTGGTGTACCTTTGCACAAAAGACTGATCATAGTTAACAGTATTATATTGCATAAATCAAAAATAGCTAGAAAAGAACATTTTGAACATTCTCATCCCAAAGAAATGAAAATGTTTGAGAAGATGAATAGCCCAAATAACCTGAGTTATTACATAATGAATATATATAGTGAAATATCCCACTGCTTCCTGTAAATATGTAAAATTATTGTGTCAATTAAGATGAATTAAAAAAGCAGCTTCAAGAGCACCAAGTAAGCACCTCTTTTTCAAGTAAGTTTGGAGGTAAACAGACTTAGAAATTTAGAAGTTTTTTTCCTTTAGCTATAAATTTCTTTCATGTCATAAAAAAGGAGCACATTGGCAGATACAGGAAACTCTCTCAATTTTATCACTCCCAATCTTAGAGCACCCCCAGCTTCCACTTCTGGACTGGGAAGCTTCTGACAGCACCTGAGGAGGAGGAGTGTACTGTTAATCCTTTTGACAGTCCCTGTTTTATATCCTGAGTTAACTGACTCACTGAAAGACCCAGGTAATTCATCAATGATTCTGACCTGAATAGTTACATTCACCAGAAGAAGATGTGAGGTTCTCCCTCCTTTCTGTTTGTGTACTGGTTTTTGTCTCTGCCATTTTCCTATATTGCTTTTCCATCCATCCATCTGCCCATCCGTCCATCCACCCATCCACCCACCCATCCATCCATCCATCCATCCATCCATCCATCCATCCATCCATCCACTCACCCATCTCTTCAGTGAAATTTAGGGAAGTTACTTACTCATACTATGTCTGAGTTCCTCACCTTCGTAGGATAGATGTGAAGATTACGTGACATAATATAGCATTCACACAAAATACTTAACAGTACCTGGTACAAAATAAAGGTTGCACAAGTGTGAGTAAGTTATTAATTAATTAATTAATTAATTAATTAATTAATTCATTCCTTTCATTCAATAATCTTTGCTGATGCCCAGCATTTGCTTGGCTCTTTTTTATTTTATTTTTTTTTGAGACAGGGTCTCACTTCGTAGTTCAGGCTGGCCCTGACCTCACTATATAGCCCAGGCAAGCCTTGAACTCAGCAATCCTCCTGTCTCTGCCTCTCAAGTGTTGGGATTATAGGCATGAGCCACCACGCCCGGCTGCTTGGCTCTTTGACATGAGTTTATCCTATTCCATTGCAAATCTGAAAAAGCACCTTTGAAGAGGTGGCCGTGGCCCCTAAGGGGGGCTGAAGGTGCATGTGTGTCACAGGAAGTTCGCTAAGATAACCGCTAACTCTACTGCCTGTTCACTGGTTTTGTTTCCTGCTCCACCCTTCTCCACAGAGCCTGGGGTCTAGAGTACTGTAGAAGAGGAAAAGAAGACTTCCCTTTTGTTTCTGCTAGTCTAGTTCCTGCTGCTTGCTTTTAGTGTTATGTAACTCTCCAGCCTTTGGCATTATGTCCCACATCTTTCCTCCCCTGTTTGTGTTCCATTCTCTTCCTGGACCTGGACCTCTGTCTCTGTCCAGCTTTACCCACAATAGCTTTTCTAGGCCACATCCTTCAGCAAGATACATGCACCTTCCACAGATTGGGTTGTGTCCACCAGTAGTACCAGAGACAGGGGAGGTGGTCCCAAACTTCCTCTCTCTCTCTCTCTGTATGTGCATGCATGCTTGCATGTGCCATTGTCTGGTATTGGCATAGTTATCATGAGTTGGTCTCAGCCTTAGGTGAGTAAAATTCCTATTAATGATGTCCATGGTGCTGTGTTCTGAAAGCTAAAGTGAGTTTCACTGCTTCTATATCTGTTTGAGAATTCAGAATACAGACTCGATGAAGGAAGGAGTTTTCTGTATGTTTCATTCCTAGTTTAATACTCGGCACCCATAACTATGTCTGCACATAGTAAATATTCAATAAACATTTTTGAATGAGGGAGGGGACCCATAAAAATCACCTGTGAGAACACAGATATGAATCTCTGTTGTCTTTAAAGGTAAGAAATATTTCAGAGCATATTTCTCCTCAATATTCTCAGGAATTCAAAGTCAGCAAGGGTAGGGGTTTACACTGCTGCCTCCACGGGCCTGCAGCTGTGTGCAAAGGCATATAACTTATGCACATACTTGGAGCCCACTGTGCTTGCATGGGCAGAGATGTGGAGTAGGAATGCATGCATGAGTGTGTGTATCGGCTGTGTTCCTAGAAAGAGCAGTAGGTGTGTACATGGGAATACATATGTGTTTATGAGCTCACCTGTGGGTATGTATGCACATGTAAAACTATGCTTTCTTCAGTAGATGTGCATGTGCATAAGTGTGTAAGCTACATTACAGCAAGTGTGTGTAAGTGTGGGCACATACATATCTGTGCACATAAATGTCTTCTCTTTGTGGGTGTGTGCTGTGATAAGAAGGGGAAGTTCTCAGGCTGTGTGTTGGGCTAAAATTATCAGGTGGCCCAGAGACTTTTAAATTGAGGTCCTCTTTTGCAAGTTTCCCTGGATTCAACGCTGAGCAGATGAAATTATGGTGACTGTTTTGAGTGATGGAGAGGTTTCTGTGTTTTAGGTCCCTGGAATAAATCAGAGACCTGCAGTGTCCCCAAAAAGAGAAGGAGCGCTGTGGAGCAGGAAGCTCCATATGCCAGGACCGACATCCAGAGGACCAAGACAACTCAAGCCCTGAGCCTGGCTTCCCGGTCTCACTCTCACTCTCAGCTTCCCGGTCTCATTCTCAGCCTTTCCACACTGTGGCCGGGACAGCTACCCAGCTTCACAGCGCCGGAGCTCATCCGTCTCTGCGAAGAGGATGCTAAAAGGACCTACTGCACAGCTGGAGGGAGAACTAAGAATTACTGTCGTAGGTGGAAAAACACAATACACCCTACGTAAATGCTCACTCTTTTTGGCTGGAAACAGATCAGGAATTATTTTCTTACTCTTGAAAATAAAAGGTAACCTGGCTTATCTCTTACCTAAAATTCATGTGTTCACTCCAGACACTTTGGAAAATATAGGTAAGCTGGTACTTGAAGAACGACTTCAGTCTGAATGTGTGCTTGTGCCTGGGCGTTCGTGTCTACAGTGCCTATTTCTCCTGCCGCACACTCTGCATGTCTGTTGTGTCGGGGCCTCCGTCTCCCCCACTCCCAGGATTCATGCTGTTGTGGAGGCCTGTCCCCTCCCATCCAGGCTGGCACTGTCACTTGCTTTGCCTAACAGAATGCAAAACCACAGAAGGAAGCAGTCAGATGGAGCTGTGCCAACCCCAGGTTCAAACTTTAACAAAACTAACAGTTTTCTCTTTAACTCTCCTGGCAGATCTGAGCCACAGTGCAGAAGCTGGGCGGGGTGCTGGAGACACCACCGGGAGACTCCAGGGAGAGAGAGGCCTCTCCGTTCAGTGTAGGCCCAGCCCCCACCGGCCTGCAGCCACGACACCCGTGGGACCAGGAGAAGCTCCTCAGGAGGGCCCACAATGGAGCCCACACTGGACTGAAGAACAGAAAAATTCCTGCAAATTGCAATAAAAATAGTTTTGTTAGTCTAACTCACTATATTTTACAGAGGTTTATTATACAGTAACAAAAAAACTGAGAATCAGTACATTTTATACATTGTTTTGAAACTTAAAATGAGATCATCTATCTACATAATGGTATTATATTCTATGTAATCGAGTTCTGAGTTAGATAGCCTAGGTTTAAATTCTAACTTCACATATTAGCTGTGACTCCAGACATGTTACTTTACTCATGTATAAAATGGACTTAAAAAAACAGCTTGTAGGTCTTTGGGGAAATTAAATGAGCTGATACTTGTAATGCGGTGTCCAGAATAAGAGTTAAATATTAAACACAGGGACTGAGGCAGAAAGATCCTGAGTTTTAGACCAGCCAGGGCAAATTAATGACTTAGCAAGACCATGCCTGAAAATAAAAAGGCTGGGGATATAGCTCAGTGTGAAGGCCCTGAGTTCAATTCCCCAGTGTGTGTATGTGTGTGTGTGTGTGTGTGTGTGAATTTGTATTCTACCAAACTATTTCTTTTTTTCCTTTTTGAGACAGGGTCTCGCTTTGTAGTTCAGGCTGGCTCTGAGCTCACTATGTAGTCCAGGCAAGCCTTGAACTCAGCAATCCTCCTGCCTTTGCCTCCTGAGTGCTGGGATCACAGGCGTGAGCCACCACGCCCAGCTCTTTTTCTTTTTTTTTTTTGAGACAGGGTCTCGCTTTGTAGTTCAGGCTGGCTCTGAGCTCACTATGTAGCCTAGGCAAGCCTCGAACTCAGCAATCCTCCTGTCTCTGCCTCTTGAGTGCTGGGATTACAGGCGTGAGCCACCACGCCCGACTACCAAACTATTTTTTAATGGCAAAGGTATGTTATTGCATAGTTGTGTTATAATCTGATAAATCACTACTGAGCATATATGGTGTTTCCAGTTCTAGAATAGCCTTAGTAGGGCTAACATGGTCACTTAATCAGTCACCCATAAAGTGTGCAGTGCTGTGCTGTGGCATTCTGAGGACAGTTGGGACAGGCTGGCCGAGGAAAGCAAACCAGAAGATGCACATTCATAGGAGGTGAGGACTCAGCATGTGAAGATCGGAGCAGAAGTTACGGCGGTCAGAGCAGTTACAGCTAAGGGCCCTCTGTGGGGTCTTATTCATGGAAATGCTCCCCTGATACAAACCTGCACATGGGGCCTTATTCATGCAAATGCTCCCCTGATACAAACTTGCATAGACCCCAAGCTCTGACAGGTACAATAGGCAAAAGCCAAACAAACAAGGTAGTGCAGGTTGCGTTAAAGCTCGAGAAGCTGAGAGACAGCGGAACATGAAAGAAAGAGGTGGGAGCGCTCTCGCTGGGGCTGTGTGTGCAGATCTCTGCGGGCAGTGCGATCCTGAGCCATGGCTTGCGCCCTGGGTTCCAGCTGCGGGGTCCCAGGACTGCAGGTGGGAGGCTGTGGCTGGTAGTCCCAAGGGATGGGTGCTCTGGTGGCCCAAGTTGGCAGCTTCGGAGGTGACAGGAAGAGGCAGAGCAGGGCCCTAGTGCAACAGCCAGTCCCCTGTGCCACATACTTGGGATTGTTGACTGGCTATTGTAAACCCCTTGGAGTCCCGTGGGGTGGGCCTGTGGCTCCTCCGCATCTAAGGATATTGTCCATTAGTATTTTCTGAAGAGCTTGTTTCCACAGCAAGCAGGTTGATCACAAGAAAGAATGAGCTTCTCTGCTGGATGATGGAGCTTCCAGCCAGGCAAGTCCTGTGCCTGGGAATCCAGCAGTTATTTCCAGGGACTTGGCTGTATTCTTGCCTCACCAAACTCTCTGCTAGAGTCTGGGATAACTTTCAGATTTGGTTCGTCTTTCTGTTCTTTTTATCCATCCTCCAGGCCCCAGAACATCTGCTTTCTTCCTCTCTACCACGGCCTTCCCTCTGTTTTATCCCTTTTAGGGAGTTTCAAGGCATCAAACTTCCTCTCTGAGGCTCAGATGCTGGTCCTGGCTGGTGCGACTTCACCTCCCTTGGGACCCTCCTTTGGTCTGACAGAGTTTTCCCAAGAGTTTTGTAGTTCCTGACTTCTTGCCCAAATCTCACTGACCTTTTCTCTAAAACAAACTTAATGCAGATCACCAAGTGTTACACCACCAATGAGAGATACTCACAAATTTGCAAATATGGGACCTTGGCAAAAATATGTGTGATGCGCCATGCTTGTCAGCTGCCAGGGGTGACCCTGTACCTTTATCAGGCAGAGTCACAGGATCCCTTCAGAATCAGACCTCTCACTTTGTTACCTTTAGCATGAGGCTACCAATCCCCCTTTCCACAAGATGTTAGAAATTTCCTCTTTACAGAGGAGCCCGAGGAGAAGTGTCCTCCTGGATCAGTGGAGGGGATTCTATTTCCTATAGTATAATGGAAGTAGTCGTATTATTAGAAACATTTATATTTAAATTCACATCTAAGCTGTGTTATTAAGAATTATGCAAAATAGATAACCTTTCCACATCTCAGTATCCTCACCTATAAAAGGCCAATAGTGCCTACGCAGCTGGATTGCAAAGGAGCTTGGACTAATTAAGTTACAGATCAAAAATTTGCAGCACCAGGGGCCTAAAGCACCCTATTTCTCTCCCTTCCTCAGTGTCTCTCTTCAGGGGCTGCTGACATCCCTGATCTTTCTACCACGCTTGGGCTACAGGAGCGTTGAACACCTTCCGATCAGTCAGAAGCACCTGAAGTTAATCTGAACTTCACCCCAGGCCCAGCATTCAGAGTGCCAGGCTGCAGACTGAATAGTCTCATTCTCCCAAAATTATCTGTAGTTCAGTTACTTGCCTTAATCCAAGTGACTTTTATTAATATTATCAGCAACAGCATCTCACTACTATTATAAGACCTAGACATAAGGTTTTAATTTGAAATGTGCTAAAATCCTTCCATTCATTAATTCACCAGGATGCAGAGGGTGTCTGTTATACAGCAGGCACTCTTCCAGACTCTGGAATGACGTCTCATATTCTGGTCGTGAATACAACAGAGTCGCCATTTTCATGGAGCTCACGTCTCAAAAGGAGGAGAGAGAATGAACAGCACTAAAGTAATACTTTTATCTAGAATAATCACTCCCATTTAGAGTCAATATAGTTTGGAGAATCTGGGGTGCTGGTGCCCTTCCCTTGTCCTGGGTATTTCTGGGATTTTTGTTTCATTCTGCTAAACTAGGAGGCCAGTACTCCCAACATTCCTCGCATCCAGCTTGGCCAAAGTACCGTCCTAGGTCTACCCCCGAAGTTGCCTCTGCTTGCCCATGCTGTATTTCAGTTTTCCCCCAGTCCCAGAAACCCTTCTGGGGAGCTTCAGAATGGAGGGTTAGCTGAGTCTATGATCAGTATCTCAGTTTCCTCTGAGCACAAAAATATACAATGCTGGATTATCTCTCTCAGTGGGAACAGTGTGTTTCCTCAGCAAGGGCAATTTTCAGCTAAGTGCATCTTATTTAAGACTCTAAGAATGGCAGTTTAAGCAAATGCAGGGGGAGAGATGTATATGAAAACTATCCATTGAAAGCCTGTGGCTAAATATATCAACCGCCGAGGGACTGTTTCCAGGTAATGGTTCGCAATCGCTGCTCTTCAGTAACAGTCACATCTAGGGCAGGGGCGAGAGGCTTTGGGGTTTGATTTGCTCTCATTGATTTTCTTTATAGATCAGTTTGATACTAGATGTTATAAGGTTAATTTTGGATGATTAACTCCTCTATATCAGGATATTTGATTTAGTTCTCCTTTCAAACACCTTCTCCTTATTGATTTTCTATATTGCACTTTCTGAGAGCAAAGCAGAGGCTTCAGCAAGAGTCAGCAGTGCAGATGTCCCAGAGTTGCCCTGTTTCCCATTCAAACACCCTTCCTGGACAGAGTGATGCCGGGTAGCTGTGGGAAGGCCCTGGTTGATGCTGCCAGGGAGGGCTGGCAGTGCTGCTCACCTGGCTGAACTGCACAGGTTCACACAGGAAGGAGCAGGAGCAAGATTTCAGGGCGTGGGAGCATGAGTTTGAGCACCAGGTTTCCACTGACTTGACGATTGGCCTTGTCCGGTCATACAGCGCTCTTAGCCCAGTTTCCTCAAAGGCGAGTGTAGGTATACTTGCTGTTTTGGTACCCTGCATTCTTTCCTCTTTTTTTGTACCAGTGTTAAGAGCTTTGCTCATTGGTTCTCATTAGGTTCTTCCAAAATCTGAGTCTTGGTGCCAGAATTTCACCTCTTCCAAGAAGCGTTCTCTCTCCCACTGGGCTGTAAGCCCTGTAAGACAGGGACGATGCTTGTCTTGGCCAGCAGTGCCCAGTGCAGTGTCTGACATGTCATAGACTCACATTGGATATTCCTGAAAGAATGCAGAAGACCAATAGGCAATTCTGGAACACGCTGTTGATTGTGTGTGTAAACAGAGACATTTACATCTGCAGTGTGCCTCCTAGAGATGTTGGTACTAGCATAGCTAGGAATCCGCTCTTCTTAGCTTGGCCTTTATTCCTGTCTTCCTTCTTCCTTCCCCACCCAACAGTCCTTCTGGAAACCCTCTTAGCACGGTCTTACTCAGCCAAAATTCCTACTTTCCATTTCTTCTGCTTTCTTACCTCGATGAAGTAGGAGGGACACATTGGACCTCTCTTTGAGGCTATCCTAAAATCCAACAGCCATAGTTAAACAGCAGCAATAGCTAGCACTCCGTGATCCCTATATGCAGAATCTCTAAAACATATGTGCAATCCTCCAATTTCACATAGTTCTAAATGCTAGGAGGCATGATTATCTTCTTCCTTATTTTGTGGACCATGACATTAAAGCTTAAGGAGGTTAAGTAAGTTGCTAAGGCTCATGTATCTAGCAAGTGCTGCTTCTACAATTACACATCATTTACCACTACTTCATACTGTCCCGAGGGTGAAAGCCACGGATATCGTGCCGGCCACCACCCATAGTCTCCCTTTTGCTTCTCAAAGCTTTACTAGAGCTCAGATATGACATTCAAACTCTTAAACCCTTTTCCTGTCTTGTAGCTCATTTTACTGCTACTTTACTGATAAGCTCTAAGCCCTGTCTGATCTTGGCCTATAGCCCAGAGTAGGGGAATTAAAACCTGGCTGTTGGTTTCTGGTAAAGCTAGACCTGCTCAGATGGGAAGCAACTCTGGGGTCACAGCCACTGAATACTGACCCTTTGGACACTCAGATCCCACCTGTTTTAAACTCCCCTCCGTCCTATATCTTAAAACAGGGAGACTCTTCCTTATGGCTCCTCTGTCCCTTCCCTCCACCCTCTTTCACTTTCTGGCCCCTCTTCCCTATCAGGAATCTTCAGCAGCAATCACAGCCTCTGGTTCTTATAGCGAGAAGTAAGAACTTAGCGCCTGTTTTGTGCTGAACAAAGGTTTTTATTTACTGCATATACTCTTACATACTTGGGCACCGTATGAGATGGAGGCACCATGACAAGGATGCTAAGATTCAGACAAGTGAAAGAACTGCCTGTTTAGTTGGTCAGAGTTCTAAGTCTATATCAGTCACTACCACCCGAGCCTGTACTACCCCCCCCCCTCCATGCTCCCTGTCTGTGCTTTCTCACCCTTCTGATCCTTCTGTTACTTCTGAAACTTCAGACTCCACCTGGCCCTCCCTCTCCTCTAGTGTCCTCTGCCATGCTTTTCAATGACACTCTCCTAACTTGCCGGGCAGAGTCTGAAGCCCTTCCTTCCCCCCTATTTCTACTACTGGAGCATTTCTATTCATGTGGAGGAACAATCCAGAAGAAACAGAATGACAAGTCTGAAGAGGTGACCATTTCCAAAACCTCGGAGAGACTTGGCTGGCTGCCTTTACCTGTTGCATTGGGGATAGCTTTGCTCTCTGACCTGGTAACTGGAAATCCTTTAAGACTCAAGATCTTGGAGTTTGGCAATCTTCAAACTCTTCCTGCTTCTCAACGCTTCTTGCATTAAGAACCTTTTGTATCCATCATTCATCATATTCATTGAATAGCAGAATGATCTGAGGTGAAAAGCTTTTGGAGATCAATTTCAACTTGTGAACCTGGTAAAACTGAGTTCCAAAGCTCATAAAAGCTGGTGCCTCATGTTCCAAATTGAAACACCACCCTTATCAAACACTCCTACTTTAGTGGCTCTTGGTGCTGAATAAGGAATGTTAACTCAGTCCTACTCAACTCTTGTGAAATTGAGGTCGCCTGGTTCCTACTCAGAGTTCAGACACCAGCTGGGAGCTGTGAATGTTTTCTTCCTAGAGCATCAAGTTGGAGGAGTTGTGTTCCTAGAACACAGGGGAAATAATAGTAAGTTGTGCACCCACATGGGTTATGGTGGTGGAAGGGAACCTGGTAAAGGCCTAAGAAGGTAAGTCAGAGTAGGCAGTCAGACAGGAAGTCATTGCTCACATCTTAGCTACTTTGTCATTGCTGGGACAAAATGCTCTATACCCATAATTAAATAAGGAAAGTTTTCTTTTAGCTCATAATTTATAAAGATTTCAGCCCATAGTTTTCGGGTTCCAAGGCAGAGTGGGATGACAGAGGGGCAACAGGTCATGGCATGGCAGGCAGGAGGCAGAGTGACCTCCTTTTTCATTCCCTTTGGATTCTTTCCAGGCTACAAACCTACTGGTTGGTGCCACCCACACCAGGGTAAATCCATCATCCACACCCAAAACTCCACTAAACCAATCAGAGGACTAATCCAGAATCACACACCGATGATCCAGCCACCTCCCAATTGCTGAAGCTTTGAAGGGACATCTAGATAAAAGCCATAAAAGCTGGCAAGCATCATGCATCCCAAGGTCACAGTCTCAGTCACTGAGCACGGGGCCCAGGCCCCACCTGCAGAATGTCATGTCCACTTCTAATATAACTTCAGCTTCTGTGTCAAAAAATGTAGGTAAGCAAAGCCCTAAAGTAATTTCTAAAATTGTCCGTAGCTTCTCACCGATTGGATAACAGAGAATAAAATTTGATCTAATGACACCTGCATTTGACTTACCTGCTTTAAGTGTGTCCTTTCTGGGACATGAGCCTTTCTCCATTCCCTAGGCTGTGGCGTGCATGGAGATGAACTTTGCCTTGTTCTAGGTATGAACTAAAACAGGAAGCCTGTAAGATTTGCACCTTCAACACAAGTGAGACCACATCATGTTATGTAAGAAAGGAATCCCTTTTCCTGTGATTTCTACTTCAGCCAGCATCTTGCTCTAATAACCCCATCTGGAAATTAAGTCAACAAGGATGGAAGCACATTCGATAATCAGAAAGACTGGTTAACACAGAACTTTGGGACCCAGCTATGTCACCTTTTGGTGGATCCAGTGTCAGAGCCACTGATGTACTAATTCCTGTTTCTACTGAGAACTGGTTACTCAGTTGTATGCTAAGTAAAACGACACCACCATTGAACTGAACTGTGCCAGAGCATGAAAAGACAGAGATGTAAACACAGTTCTGCAGGGAAACTGGTGGCTGGATGCTGAGCAAACACTGTAGAATTCTGAGTTTGACTTTTAAAAATAGCAGTGATATAAGATCCTAGCAATTACAAAGTAACCAGATGACACTTTGGACCAATGTTTGATGATGTCGATATTTTAGATATTTATCTTTCAGCATTGTAACTTCTACCTCTCAAACCCTCAGTGAAGGATTTTATATGCATTCAACTGACTTAAGGGTTTGGGCACCAACCAAAGGAAAATAAAATCTGCTCCTCCAAAAGCCGATCAATAAAAACACACAGGAGAGGTTAGATGAGATTTGAATGAGCTTGAGAATACATCAAGAGCTGTTCTGTAGTTTCTTTAGGAAGCTAAAAGCCAGGAGAATGTTGTTCTTATGCTAATAACGAAAAACAGTCATATAATCTGCACGTTAAGGGTTCTGAAGCCCAACAGAGAGCTCAAGTTGTAAAGAAAATGTAAGCTGCTGAATTCCAAAGGGCTATAAGCCTCTATAAGTAGAGATTGTATACACAAATGGCTGCATTTTCAGCAAAGCATGGGAAAAGGGCAGTCATTATAAAAGAGAGTAACGTCCAGTGTAAATAAGCCTACTAAAAACCTGCTTCACTTCTAGAAAGAAGTCAATTTGCAGGATTTAGGAAACTATTCTGTACATGTGTCCAGGATCCTGTAGTTAAGAAAACACACCCACTTCCCCAACCAGCTCTGCCACACCCTAATCTCTTTTCTCAGTATCATAATGAAAACATGATTTAACGATAATAAAAGCATGTAGCAATCAGAAAGCAAAGCCCCAACTGACTCTGCAAATATTTACTACAGGGAATTTATAAAAATTTTAAGGAGTTCATTTAATGTCCCGTAGGGCAAAATCTAGGGAATTGGGTATGATTTTCCTTAATTTCTAGGAGAGTAAGGGTGGGCTTGGTTTAGATCTGGATGGAGAAACACGTAACTAAAACCTGCATGAGAAGTTCCCTGAGCTGATGGACTAGCAGAGTATCTAGCAGGTATCAGCTACAAAAATCTGTGCTAAGATGCAGAGCACAGCCCTTGATTTGAAAAGCCTTGTGCTTCCTACCACTGTAAGAATTTATTTGCAACACATTTTCCAGCTGAGCCAAACCTAGCAATGTTGTGACATTCTAGGACTCACTAGAGGTGAGAGGCTCCTTTGGAGGCTTCTGGAGAGTGTCAGTCCCTAGAGCCTCCTCCTCCTCTCAGTGTCATCCTATAGTGAGAACAGTTCCAAAGGCTTCTTGACAGTTCCTGCTAGAACTCAGGGCAGCAAAGGTGAGGGATGAATTTTGTGGCTCTGACAACTTTCAGCTCCTGATTTCTAAGAGCCAGCAGAGAGGCTTTCCTTTCTCTAGGGAAGTGAATATTGATCACGCTGCTTCCTGTAGCTAGAATTTGCCTTTAGACATTTCTAGAGGCCTTCTCTCTGTCTGCAAGTGCCCAGACTCTCTGAAAACCAGACCCTGCGGATGATAAACTGTCTATCTGCTGGATGGATCTTGCCATGACTAGAAATGTGTTCAGCTTGCAGAAAATAACAGACTTACATACTAAGGGTTGAGATTTTGGAGGTATGCTCTTTTACCTGCAACAATTAGTTTTGCTATTTAGAAGAAAGCCTTAAAATCTCAATGTGTTTCAAATAAGCTGTAATTCAAGTTACTTAGGCTGGCCTAGCTGACTCTGTTTCAGTAAGTCAGCTGGGCAAAGCTCCAATTAGACTTTAAGATTCCTCTGCTTCAATCATTTCATTTCCTTTGTCTTAATAGCCAACAGGATGTTCGCATGGCAAGTTTCAGAGCACCACAGCCAGACTAAAGCTTAAGTCTTTTTTCTGTGCGATGTCACCAGATTGTGTCCAAAGAGGCTACCCAAAGAGGAGACGAGGATGTCAACTTACCCTGAAGAGCAGTTCCCTGACTCACATCATGGAAAAGTAGAGTTCAAAAGTAAGAGAAAATTAGAAAGAGCGTCAGCTCAAGGAACTAAGGGGAAACAGCTCTGACAGAGAGGATCAGACTGGCCCATGAACAAAAGAACCAGACCAGCTTTTTATGAATTAGCTGAGGTGGGCAAGATCTGATTGATCATTATCTCGGTTATGGTTTTGTGAGATGACTCTGAAGAAGTCCTTGTTACTTAAGGTTACATTTCAATCTCCCACCGAAGACTATTTCTGTTTTATGTACTCTGGTTTTATGAATGCTTTGCTAGAACCCAAAGTGACTGTAGAGTCAGGACAATGACTAGAGAAGAACAAGAAAGGTGTATGTTTGTTAGCTAAATGTCCCTAAAAACATCTTATCTCTGTGTCCTTGGTCTTGAGCAGGGTGAAATGGGTTATGTAAATTTAGGCATAAATCTTGTATTGTGATCTTTAAAACATATATGGTTGAAATGATCAACACATCTATATGCAGAGTTGAGAAGGTATCTGATTTAAAGTTTTAAGGTTATAAAGGAGACAGATACAAAATAAAGGTCAAGCTTTGCTCTGCTTTTGGGTATCTGTTGGGAAAAAAGAAAAAGCTCTTAAGGTCCTGACTGCCTTAAAAGAAAACACAAATCACACTTCTAATGAGTAACAGGTTAAAGTTCAGAGGTTTGTTTGTCCACTGTCCCTGTGGTGATCTCTGTGTTAGTGTCTAGAAAGTTCTCTGTACAATGTATGTCACATAGGCAAGTGCAGTATTGATGCGTTAGGAATAAACCCCAAGATTTCTACTGTCAGGGCCAGAAAGAATGCACTGAGGCAGCAAGCAAGAGAAAGGGACAGGCAAAGTTTACAGTTTATTTCTGCAGAAGGGCACAAGTACTCTCGGGTGTGAGGCAGCAGCTACACGAGCAGTGGGGGAGGGTAGGTCTCCAAGTCCTTATTTGAGAAGCAGCTATCCTTTAAACTGATTGACTGATTCAGAGGCTTACAATCTACTGAGACTAGCTAGTCTAAGCGACAGAAGAGGAAGATCCAAAAGGTGACTGAGGGAAGAGGAAAGTAGGAGGGAAGGGAGAGGGGGAAGACAAAGTCCTGAATACTGAAAAACTATCTTGGTCTGTAGCTTTGTTTCCAGCATTTAAATTGAGGCATAATTCCATAATTTCAGTGTGTTTGGGAGGGGCTATCTAAGGTGGACTAAAGCCTAAGATGGACATGCTGCTGTTTATATCCTTGGATAGAAAAGGCAGGACCACCGCTTCTCAGAAATGGGATGGGGATATTCTCATAAGTACACTCCTCTCACTGTACTTTTTACAAATCCAAGCTCTTATACTACCTACTTAATATAGGTGGCCTACTTGGAATTTAGGCAATGTGCTACACGTCTTTGTCTGTTTTCTCCTCAAAAAAATGTAAATATTACCTATGGCCCAGTGGTATTTCTTTGTAATTTAAATGAAATACAAATATAAAGAACTTTGCTCATTGCTTCATACCAGCTGTTGAATATATGCATTTTACTCTACCCCATTTATTTGTTTAACAAATATCTGTAGTAGGATCCATTGATGCAGAAGTTTAAAAGAACTGTTACTGCACAGATCTCCAGGACATTGGGAGAAAGTGGGAAATTTGAATGATAATTGGTCTTGTAGTAAGAAATAGGATTGCAATATCCAAGCGCTCCTCTTGAAATTCAAATTTAATTAAAGCTGTTAAGATGTTTCTCACCAAGGCCAGCTATGTAGCAAAAAAGGCAACACCTGAGATGAAATTACCTTGGAGATGAAATTGTAAAACCATTGTCCAGACCAAAGTGCACAATGCCTTTGGTTCTTTCCTGAAGCTGTTAGTTACAGCAGTTTCTCTCAGCCTGGACCTGGCTTCAGGGCAGTTTGCCAAGGAGTATAGGTGAGACAGATCAACACTAAGAAAAGGCTTATTTTGCCTAAATTTTCAGTCTGAATGGTATTGAAAGTATACCTCAGGGTGGCTGGCTCTTGGAGATGATCTGAACTTCTGTTTGTTGGACCTAAGAAGCCAGTGGGTGGTAGCACCAGGAATCTGACATGGATGTCAACACCATGTAGTGGGAAATTCTGGAAAAAGAGTTTTCAGTAGCTTCCTTAAGACCTTTAGGTGAAATCCTAAGGCATAAGAGTTCTATCCCTAGCAGTGAGACAACTAGCTTTTTTGAACATAAATAAGCATCTCGGGTACCATTGCCAGAGACAATACAGAATGGTCAGTTAAATTTGAATTCTAAGCCGAGAGTCTTTAGTGTAAAATTACCTATTATAAAAAACTTGTCACTTAGATGAAATTCAAATTTAAGTAGCTATTCTCAGTTTTTATTTGGTGAATTTAAGAATCCTAAAAGCAGGATGTCTCTGAGCAAATTGGAGGAGGGAGTCCCTCAGGAGAGGGAGAATGAACATCTAGGCGCAGGCACCAAACTGGGACATTGCACTAGGATGAGTTCATGGTAGGGGCATCTGACATGGTCGAGGAATGTGAGGGGAAACTCTGAAGTGAGGACCATTTAAGAAGAGACCCTGTATTAGTCAGGTTCTTGTTGCTGTGACAAACATCTGAGAAAAACAATGTATAAGAAGGAAAGGCTTATTTTTTTATTTTTATTTTTTTTTTTTTTGCTTTTTGAGACAGTGTCTCGCTTTGTAGTTTAGGCTGGCCCTGAGCTCACTATGGTGCCCAGGCAAGCCGCCGCGAACTCAGCAATCCTCCTGTCTCTGCCTCCCGAGTGCTGGGATTACAGGCGTGAGCCACCACATCCGGCACTGTGGTATGCGGTGTTGATTGCTGGCGGGCGTGTCTCCACGCCCAGCATTATATGTGGTTACCGGGGATCGAACTCAGTACCTTGCGCTTGCGAGGCAGGCGCCGGAACCACTGAGCTAACCCTCCGGCCCAGGAAAGGCTTATTTTGGCTCATGGCTTCAGAAGTTTCAGTCTGTGGTCAGATGGCTCCATTGTTTTAGGGCTGAAATATCACAATGAAGGGTGTGGCAGAAGGAAAGCTCCTTGCCTGACAGCAGCTAGGCTGTAGGCAGGGGAGCCAGTGCTGAGAAGATTCCTCCTTCTGCCTTTTTCCACCTTCCTTACCTTCTTTGTGATGCCACTCACATTAGGGCAAATCTCCCTCACCAGTTTGCTGTCCCGGAGGCCTATCGTCAATGACTCAATGACCCTAATGCAATGCAGAAGTTTGTTTCACTACTTTCCTAGGTGTTTCTCCACTCGATCAACTCCACCCATCCTTTGCTTTCTTGTGAAGTGGTAAAGAGCGGAGTACAGGGGGAAGGACAGGGTCTCCAAACTCTAACTCCAGCAGGGTCTGGCAATCTTCTCTGCTTCTTAGGAAGCTGATGGGCATCCAAGAAGCAGGGAGGCTGGGAAACTGCATGACTTCTCAGGTGGTGGATGAATTGGTCTTGTACTTTATGGTCCTATGTATTGTTAAAAACCATTTACACACACTACGTGATCCCTGCCTACCTCATCTTTAGATCCTAGGAGAACAACCTCTGGGATCATTTCAACCCCTGAGTTTCTTGGCAGATCAGCTCTCTAAAATAATGGGGACTTTTTACTGAGTAACATAGTAAATTGGACTGAAGCTCGCAGGAGCTCCCTGTAAACTACAATGGAATTGACTAATTACACTCCGCATTAGATAACCAGCAGGCTTACTGTCTGTTACCTTGATCTGATTCCTAGCAATAGTGAATCTTTTGTAGCCCCAGATCCTCAGCCTAACAGCAATGGCTGAGATCAGTGGGAATGAACTTGAGTTAAGCTTAATCAATTCAATCTCTCTCATATTTTTGAGAGTCAAACCAGTGCTGAAGACAAGATGACATGACAGGCTCTGGAACACAGTATTTTTCTTCCTAATGCAATTAAATCTTTTGTTGTTACCGTCAATCAGAAGTCCAGCTCTGCCTTATCTTTCCCTATCAGGAAACCTGATGTATCCAGACAAGGGTATGTACGGAGCGAGTCCCTCATACATACAAGTATTCTGAAGGATTTTAAATGAATGTATGAATATGCATGAATCAGAAACACGAGTCTGAGAATGAATAAGGAAAGGTAATTTTGGTCTGAGAGAACTTGCCTCTGGTGATCTGTGTCGAGGTCAGGGGTCAATGGATTTTGCTGAGCTTGATCTTGAACTGAAATAGAGTTGATGTTAGGAAGGTGTGGGAAGAAGTCTTTGGCCAGCATCGTGGTTGGTGGCCCCAACGTTCAAGCAGGTCTCCAAAGAAGAGACCGCCGGTTTCCTAATAGCACTCACACTTATATCCCATGGGCCTTGAGGAAACCATTACTTATATACATTATCTACACTTAATTTCCTTACCAGTGAAGTGCAGATTGTGCTATTGTCTTCCTCATGGAGTCCTTCACTTTTTTTACAAATATCTTCTGAGCACTGACACTCTCCAGAGGGCTTTTCTGGGAAAGATGACTTAACATGCAACAAGACCAAATGGCTTCTGTCCTCCATTCCTAGCTGCTTACACTCTACTATGGGAAATATACACCTAACAAATAAATAGAGTGACTTTGTTGCACAGTGCTAAATGCCACGCACAGAGAAGAGTACTGTGTCACCGACAGAGCTAGATGATGTCTACCTCAAACCTGGAGGGTCATGGATGTCTCTGAAGAGTTGAAGATTAGCTTGAGGCCAGGATAACATAGGACAGTAGCTTCTGGAGGCCTGCATAAGAGCATCCTAGGAGCTGTTGGAAAGTAGTGGGAAAAGGGAGAATTTATGTATTTGAACATGAAATGGGTCTATACATGCAGAGTGCCTAACAGTGCTTAGTATACGCTGTGCATTAAATGAATAGGATGGTGGTGTCCGTTGCTGTGATAAGACACCTGAGAAACACTTAGGGGAGGAAGGACTTATTTTGGCTCATGGTTCTAGAGATTTTAGCCCATGGTCACTTGGCCTTGTTTCGTTAGACCTGTGGCAAAGCCGCATATCATGGTGACAGGAGTGTGTGGCAAAGGAGACTGCTAACTTCATGGCAGCCTAGAAGAAAAGAGAGAGAAGAGGCCAGAGCCTGAGACCCCCCTCAAGGACATCAGAAGTGGCCTAACATCCTCCTGATAAGCCTGGATCCTTAAGGATTCTACCTCTTCCTACACTGGCATCAGCTGGAACCAAGCCTTTGACATTTGACCTTGGGAGGATATTTAAGATCCAAACTATAGCGATGATGATGATGACAATGAGTGGATAAGATGATGAAGAGGAGAAGGGTGTGAATTAGCAGGTCTGGTCATGGAAATAGGAGGTAGCTTCCCTGGACAGAGACTAGCAAGAGTCAGGCTATGTGCTGTTGTTTGGAGCAGAGGTAGGTAAGAGACATTGCTTTGGTGAGGTAAGGCTCCCAAGTGACATGAAAACTCCTGATCCCATCACACTAGTCTCCATACTGGGACATTCACGGCAGCGGAGTTTCTAGTAACTCTTCCCACTGTGGTCAGTTCTGGGTAAGGAGCCAGGTGGAGCTGAGGCTGTAGGTTGGGGTGACACTTTCTGCAATTTGGAAGAGCTTGACAGCAGGAACCCACACTCCCTCTGCTTAATTTACCTGTCTAAGCCACAGCCAAGGGGAGTTCTATTCCATACACTTCAGAAGCGCTGGCAGCCCGGCAAGAGCTCAGAGGGGCTCTGGAGCTGAGTTTATAAACACGCAAGTGCCCACAGAGAGGCTGCAGGCAAGCACAGCTGCACGCATGCCCTCATCTGGGATCCGTGTGGGAAGCACTCTGGTGCCAGACCTCATTACTGCTCTGAGAAGGTCGCTGCAAGACTTGTCTTTTCCTGACACCTCCTTCTAAGTGGGCTCAGACTTTTTCAGTGTGGGCTCCATTTCCCCCTGACACTGGGACATTTATATTTGATGGTGTTGGAATGAATTATGCACACACACTACTGAACACAGATTTAATGAGGGGATTTCATTCCTTTCCTTGCTTTGGCTTTTACCTTTGAATTAGGCAGTGGCTAAGCAACCAGGGGCGGCAGGAGATGCTGAAAATACTACATTGCCAACTAGGGATGAAGTGGGAGCTGTCTTGGCAGCAGCTCCAGACAGGTTTGCTCCATCTTGGGTCTAATTTCTGGGTCTCAGGTGAATTTTGTGATAAAGTCTTCCATTCGGGTCAGAGAGCAATGGCCACCTTGGACCAGGTGACGATAACACCCAAACTGCAGAAAAACAGGGGGCTTAGAGACCCAGTGCGAACCACAGCCATAGGAAACCAGTGCTGAAGGGACTCAGTGGCGCTGCAAGAAGATGAGGTGTCCTGAGCCCAGGAACTGCAGTGTCGGTACCAGCCTTTGTTCCATCTTGTTCTGTTAATGACTTGACTTTTCTTATAGGGAAATTACTTCTCTGTTTTAACCTGATATGGTAGAGGAGGTCTTTACTGCACATCTGCCCCCAAGAGAAGACTAATTCATCAAATCCTACATCCCTTTGGCTAAACAGTTGGCTTTGGTGTGAATCTATGCTTCAAAAGTAGAAATGGTCCTGGGATGTTTGCCAGATATTTTAGAAAGAAGTCTCTCTCTCCCTCCCTCCCTTGCTCCCCCTCCTTCCCTCCCTCTCTGCTAAGCAGTAGATTGTCTATCTGTGGAGCTGCTATGGGCTGCCACATAGAGATGGCTGGGGCTATAAAGTAACTGTTCAACAGAGAATAATGTGTATCTCAGAGGAATAGAAGGTAATGTGAAATGTGTGTGATGTTCAAGTCCCTGGATCCAGTCACACCTGAAGCTTGCTATAAAACAGTGCAGTGCCACTCTATTACACTATTTTTAATTAGCGTATTTCCTTTAAATAAAGGAAGATTTCACTCACATGGAATTGGAGAAAAAGCTTGTCTTATATTGGACTTGAGAAGAAACTAAAATGATCAAGAAAAAAGCATGAAGAAACTGAAGGAGAAATGGGTCAGGGCGTAGTAGGGAATAAAGGATTATTTTATGGGGTGCTAGTTTTTGGCATGAAGATAAATCTCCTGCTCACAGATGCAAGGCTGGCCTGCCCACATCTCAGTTCCTATGTTGTGCCCATCAGAGCCACTGCTCGTAACTATAATAAGGGTAAAATATTTGCTATAACATGGAGCCATCTGAAAATGACTTCAGTAGGCTGAAAATAGGAAAAAAGTGGTTTAGTCATACTGCAGAGAAAATTGATTCAACAATTAAATAGGTTTAAGGAGTTAGTTCTAGAATAATTTCTCCATAATGCAGCAAATTTATTAGAATTTGAATAAGTAGTTAAAAATCATTTCTTTGTTTTAATAAAGGACAACCCCCACAGTTTCTTAGTTGGAACAGATATCTTTTGCAGGATTAACAAAAAAAATGGAAGTTTATTAGCATTATGTTTAATATGTACACAAGAGACATCAAGGGAATTGATAGTTCTCAAAGAGGGGGCTTTGAATTCCACTTTTTACAAAATCTTCACCAAAGAGCTGCACATTTTTAGAGCAGCAACAATACAAAGGAAAGACGTTCTGTCTCCAGGGGCAGTGCCTGGATGAGTAAGCGGCAGATGAGGGCTGGGCAGGAAAGCTGGCTCACTGGCCTCCTCTTTTCCCAGCCGGTTGATCTGTGAGTTGTCCTAAGGGGTGCAGTGCAGCTGCCCTTTGTCCTTGTGAATCCATGTCCTGCTTTTAGGCAAAGAGAGGGAAGGCAGAGAGCTGACCTGCCTCTGCATCTTAATCGTCTTCAGCTCAACTGCCCACCCTGTTGGGGGCAGTTTACTCTGGTGCCCCACACTTACAATGCCATATCTCACTCTTAGATGTAATGCTAGTTTCTTGGTCTGAATATCACATGATCCTATCTTTAGCCACCCATTTAGCTGCATCATCTATCTATCTATCTACCTATCTATCTGCCTGCCTGCCTATCTATCTGTCTGTCTGTCTGTCTATCTATCTATCATGGTCCAGGGGATTCAACTCAGGCCCTTGTGCTTCCAAGTTAGGCACAGTATGACTTGAGCTCAATCCCCGCCCTGGACACACAGTTTAGGGTCCCCGTCTGCATGAGTCAGCTCATGTCAGAGTAGATTTTGTCTGTTCGTTGGGTCAGCTCACCCCTGTCATTTATCCCTGCTGTTCTTCCACCTGGAAGGCTGTTCCCATCTCGATCATTCTGACCTCAGTACAGACACCACCTCCTCTGAGAAGTCATCCCTGAAGCCTCCATCTAAGACACCTTCCACCACCATCACCTGCCCTCTTGCTTTACTGGTCTATCTTCATAGTGGTTTTCATACCAGCTATCATTTGGCTTGTTTGTTTTCTTGCTTGTTGCTGTTTCTGAGTAATCGGTCCTGTATCCTCACTTACTGCCGAAACCCACTAGGTGCTTGACAGATGAATTCCTGCCCCACCTGCAACCTCAGAGATGAGCCTGAGGAACAAGCTTGGAACACGCACATCAGTGCAAAAGGAAACAGAACGCATTTCTGTTGGCAACCTTATGGAACAGAAGCCTCCACCGGTCCCAAGGCACAGCTGAGCCTTTAGATTATGCATTCTAATGAAATAAACTATGTTCTTGATTAGTTCTACTTTGGAGTGCCTTAGTTACCACAACTCAGTTTATATCCTTTTCAGTTTTGCTTAGAAGAAAATATTCCCCTTGACATAGAGTTTTGGAGGCCGATTTACTCCAAAAATCTCCCTTTAGACCATTTATTTTTTAATTTTTAAACACTTTTTTATTGTAGTATAGGTATTTTTATATATGTATCATGATCACACTCAACATTGAGAATTTGTACTAGTATATGACCTGAATTAATTCTCACTTTTTCCCATTTTTCTACCCACGCTACAATCCCCCATCCCCTATATACATAAGCTTGTTTCCCCTTTTTTTACCATCACAATTTTTTCTTTCTTTTAGACCATTTAGATCTGAGATTAAACACACAAGATGACATGAGGATTGAGCTGGTGTACCTAAGATAAACTTCCAGATTATGGGGATCCTAACCTACTCTGTGGTAGATTAGCTAATGGTCAACTTGTAAGGCCCAGTGGAAATGAATCAGCATGGTCTGGGCATGGAAGACCCACCTGAGGATTGTTGTCAGTAGCCATTATAAGAGAACTGGAGGGAAACATCGGGTCTGTTGATATTGTTGGAGAAGCTTGGTGCAGATGGTTTTCTTGATGCGAACTTGGCTGTTCTCATAGGAGGAGGGAATTGAGCCCTTGATGTCACTAGGAATGGCTGCTTTCTTGTTAGGGGAGCTCTGGTCTTCACTGTGAGCATCACTTCCTGGGTCCACTGTGGATCTCTCACCCTGGCGGTACCAATCCTTCATCCCACTGGGCAGGTTTTCTGGCTTCCACTCCTATCTGGCCTTTGATTCCTTTCATTCTGGAGAAAATCCTGGGATTCTCTAGCTCTTGCCTTGTAAGGGAAGCAGCCTTGGGTCTCAAGTGTGAGGACTATAACAGCCATACTTTGGTTACATGTGGTTGCTTTAGTCTTGATTACTTGGGGTGCTAAGACACAAGCAGTCATCGATGAGCTAGAAAGATAGAAACCAGACTGGACCCTGATGGCAGCTCCACCCAACAGCACTCCCCAAATCAGCTCCTATAGTCTACCTGAGGCAGACTCTTCTAGGGAAGGAGGATCATCACAGCGCCATTCCATATTCCTGGCTTTCCAAGGGTTCACTAAGGTATCGAATCTTGGAATTACTTAGGTCAACACAGTCCGTGTTGCTCATGACACTTCCTTGCTTCAAACCATGTTTCTTTCCATTGCGTTTAGCTAAAAGCAGAAATGGTGGGCAAACACACATTCCTCCCGTCTCTTCAGCACTGGTGACTTACAAGCTGCTTCTCCATGTTCTATGAAAGTGCTGCTGCTCTTTGGATCCCTTCAGCACATCACGTGCCTTTTATGCATCTTGGTCCATAAATTCCATCTCTGTATCATTTTGTTTATTTTTATTGTTTTCTTTATTGCTTTTCCCACTCATCGCTGTGTCTACAGTTCTCATCACAGTTGCTGAGCTAACATAGGTCCCAAGGAAGTGAATGAGAGTGCCGAGTTTATAAACTTACTACAACTTACTATGGCTACAAGTCATCTGAACAGGTAGCTTTCCCTTTCCCTGCTCACTGCATTAGCACCTCTACTGAATATGATAGTTAAGTGCATAGATTCTGGAGAAAGCTTCCTGATTCTCCACTGACTTGCTGGGTGAATATAGGCACCTTATTTAAACTCTTTTAATCTGTAAGTGAAAGATGCTAATACTAACTCTCACTGGACATGTTTGCTGTACAGATCTAGGGAACTACTAATAACTACTCTAAATGCATGCTTATCCCTCAGTAAATTGTGAATATATGTTAACTTCCAGGAAGTGTTTATAACTTTTCTTCTATTACCTCCCTCTGAAGTTTTTCATATGATAGAATCCTTATAATTGGGGCCAGAAGCTATAATATAGCTGTGTCACTTTATTATTGCTTTTAAATAAATCTTTCCCCTTCATCCCAGGAGTGAAATATACTCCCAGCCTGGTGAGGACAGGAGTAACTAGGTTCCTAATAGGCCTGTGCATTCCCTCCTGGACAAGTTAAGTCACCAAAAGGATTGGGACAACAGTTGGATAGATCATGCTCATGTTATTTACATCTAGAATGGTAGTGGTCTGTTGTTTACATCTAGAATGGTAGTGGTCTGTTGTTTACATCTAGAATGGTAGTGGTCTGTTGTTTACATCTAGAATGGTAGTGGTCTGTTGTTTACATCTAGAATGGTAGTGGTCTGTTGTTTACATCTAGAATGGTAGTGGTCTGTTGTAACAAAATACCACAGGCTGAGTAGCATAAATAACGGGTCCCTTTTCTCACAGTTCTGGAGTGTGGACACGTGGGGTCAGAGGATCAGCAAGATCAGGCTCTTGGCCAAGGTCCTCTTCCTCATTTGCAGAGAGCCACTTTCTCACTCTGCCTCAAACAGGACAGAGAGGACAGAGCCTGGTCTTTTCCTCTTATAAGGACACAGACATGAGGGTCTCATCCTCATAGTCTCTTCTGAGTTCTCCCATTTCTCAGAGGCTCCCCATCCAAAGGCAGTCACATCAGGGTTTATGGTGATAGCATTTGGATTTTGTGGGGCACAAAGAATCAGCCTATGGTAGGAGCCCATGAGGAGCCCAGGAGGTAACAGATGCAGAAATGCCATGTACAGGATTTGGTACACAGTACTGCTTAGGATGCACTTGTGAATCTGTATTTCAGTGAAGAAACCTGCTATTAATTGGACTGAACTGATAAGAGTAATTTTTGCTGACTAAGTCCCCCTGGGAAGTCCAGATATTGTTAATAGAAGAAATTCCATAGTTACATGAGAGGCATATATTGTGTAGATTCTGCAAGAGGTTCATTAATTTACAATCCCACATTTTATTAAATTAATTTGAATTTTAATGAAAAAAACTAAACCAAAGTGATTCTTGTCTTGGGGAGAAAATAGTATTTCTATACAGGCTCAGGGAACAGGACATCAGAAGAGATATGTAGGCCTTCTAAATTTCCCCAGCGGTTATACTCCATCAATTTACAGAACAAAAAGTTTTAAAAGAAGGTCTTCTATCCTGAAGTGGTGAATTTGTCATTCATGGGGAAATCTTACCTAAAAGTCATAATGGGGTGGGAGTACCAAGACTGGAAGATAGAAGGGGAAAAGCAGGACAGACAGACATTTGGCCCAGCTATACCAGTACTCCCAAGGAGTTAACTAGCATTTATAAACTTGGAGTTTGGACTTATCTGTGGGAGTTGGCTCATACTGGGCAGAAAGATTACTGAAGACCACTCAGTAATCTAAAGAATTGTTGACACTTTTTCTCAAGTGATGTCTCAAAGTCCCCAAAGAGAATCCCAGACTTTACTCAGGAATACTTTGGCCCCAAAGACTCAAGTACCAAATCAAACTGCCTGCTGGAATGAGGAACCTTCGGCTGAATTAACAGGAAAGTTCAAGAATAGAACTTCAGAAACAGTTTGGGTCTGAAGCTCCAACGATCCTTAGGACCTTGCACTCTTCTCTTGACTCATTTTTCTTGACATTGGCCATTATCCCAGGCAGGCAATAGCTCCAAGCAGGTCCAACACTTCATGCTTGTGTCCCACTGGCCCAATAATTCCAGGGTGATGAGGACATACCTTGCCATGTTCTCGAGAAAGTTCCAAGGTTTCATTTATTGACCCGTCTTGGGTCACATTCTTACCCCTGCTTACTAAAATCAGGAGTTCTGGAGGCCCTGACTGTTCAGAGTAAGAATCTCTGTGTAGTCAGCACCGTCCAAAATGCAGTCAGAAGGTTCAGTGGGATAATTGGGATGTTAGAAACAGAAAAATGGTGGTGGATTTCAGGTCAACATTAACAACTCATATTCTCTTTACTTGGGATACTGATTTTTGGTTCTTAATGCCAGAGGGAAGAGTAGCCTCCAGTGACCAACTAGGGTCAGGGATTCTAGTCTCTGGGTCAGAGGTCAAGTCGGGATCTGCATCTGAAAGTGATCTGAACCCTAGAACAACTAGTGAATATAAAGTTTCATGGTCGTTAGATGCACAGGAGAATTTTTCTTAATTACCACCATATCCTCAGGAATTCTTACTATGTCTGGTACCTAGTAGGTGTTCATAATATTAGTTAGATAATGAATGAAATTCTAATTACTACCAATACTGCAGCGACTAATCTGGTAACAATAACTTATAAACAAGCTGTTACTAACTCTACTGCTACACATCTATTAACTACTTTGTACTGAGTAGCTACAACATGTCTGCTACTATGATAAGCATTTTATTTTCAGCATCCCCATTCAATTTTCCCAACAATTCTAGCCTAACAGTCCCACAAAGGTGAGGCTTTCATTATTCCCATTTACAAACAAGACTCAAAGAGATCAAATCATTTGCTCAAAGTATTGTCTGAGTTACTTAGACCATACAAACAGTCTCCAGCTTTCAGTATTCAGACGTCATAGAAATTGTTTCCCATCATTCTGAGTGCAGCGTGGGTGGAGAGGGCAGGTCTTTCCGCCCACAGTGGTTCAGGCACCTGGTTCCTTCTGCTTTGTGCTGCCAGCCTCCTGCAGGGCCCGGGTCCACACCAGGGGAAAAGGAAAGCGGAGAACAGACACGGACAAGGTGCTCTGTACCAGAACCAGTTTGACCAGCAGAATCAAGAGCCACTTTGCTCACAGACCACTGGCAACATGTGGTATAGGCTCACTAGGGCCCAGAAGGGCAGAGGAGCGTAGTGTTGGTGGAGGGCAATCACATCTCACCCACACTCACAGCCCAGCCACAAGTCACACTGGCCCATCCGAACACCGCGGCGGCTCTGACACGACCTGAATTCTCTTTACCAGTTGCCTCACCGCTTTCTTTCTGTACCTCGCCCCTGACCTCCGCCTGGACTTGCCCATGCAGGAGAGCTCAGGTCCAGGGTCACCAGTGCTGGGCACACAGGGGGATTCAGACCAACTGGGTCCCCTCTATTATTCATTTCCATCAGTTCCACCTGCAGAAATTCTCCCTGCTGCAGAAACCCCAAAGCTGAAATAATTTGATGATTTGATTCTGAGGAGATTCAGTGATGTCAGCTCAGTGAATATGAAATATGCCTCCTAAAACCACCCTTCCCAATCTCTTTGATCATTAAACTTGTTCTTAGTCTCACACATAGACATTCTACAATTTCCCCCCCTTTTTTGGCAAGTTAATTAAACCTGTCTTTAATTTTTTTTCCTTTTTCTAATATTGTCAGAGCACTGGGGAAAGATCTGCGTCTCTAATCTCAGCAGCATTTGTCATGGAATATACCAGACACCCAGAAGCACAAATCATTCCCTCAGCAGGTCTCTGGCTCTGCTCACTTCAGAGGCTGAACTCAGATCTCATTGTTTGAGCAACTTTAACTTGGGGGGAGGGAGGGTCACGTAACAAGAAAATTGAACAATAAAAATCTCAGGAAATTAGACATTTAAGTAGTCAACATAATTGATACTGAAGAAAAAGTATGATCAACTAGAATTATATCTCCAGAATCTATTGCCCATTAGGTGAGACGGCCACTTAACCCTAATCTAAAATTATGAGGGTTCATTATAGATGCAATCAGACACAATCATCCTCAGTCCATACATCAAAATCCACACGCACCCAAAAGCGCCAGCGTCTCTGTGTTCCTACACTCCTAAAGCAGGAAGCTGAGATCTGACTTTTTCATATTAGATGGCAGTTTCTAGGACATTGTGCCCTAGAAATTCTACATTAAGTACGAGACTTAGAAAAATATAAAACAAGGTGAAAATACCACCTAGACAGCTGGAGGTAAGAATATGAAAAGTGATGCTCTTACAGAAAAAAAGAAAAAGGTTAAGAAAAGGAAGGAAGAAAACCATTCCGAATTTATGGCACGAAGAGACTACGTGAAGAATTCCTCACTCAGCCCAGACTCACGTAGCCACTTTTCACTCTCACACTGACACACACCACAGTGCTTGTTTAATCTCAACAAAAAACTCAAAAATCACAACAAAACCCTAACCCATAAAAGCAGCCATGTCTGAGCCAGAGCCAGAGAGACCCTGATTCACACAGTTTCCCTCCATGCTCCCTCCACCCCCTTGACCTCAGGCTGCCTTCACCCACCCTGCTTTGTTCCATCTTCCTGAGCACAGACGGCAGGGACGCCCTCTGTGAATGGAACATCCCTCTCCTGCAACCTCTGCAGCGTATTTTTCTCTCTCCTGCTTTCCACTCTGGAGGGATAGATGACTTTTTATTTGTGCATTTATAGCACCTCATTCCCTTCTGTGAAAGAGTGGTCGCATGAGGTTGTCCTTGCCTGTTAAGGTCTCCTTGTCTCTATAAAGAGGCAGCCTCAAAGCTGGGGATGAGGCTTTTATTCCTAACTGCATTCTCCTTGCCTGGGGCAGGTAATTATACATAATAGTGGAGTATACAATAATTGCAGGCTGGACTTAATTGATTTCACTCATTGATCATCTGTTCCTCAATAGATATTTCTAAGGTCCTATAGATTCTTTGGCTTCCATGTCTAGTTCAATGATTTTCAAAATGTGGATTGCAACCTAGTAGCAGATGACACAATCATTCTAATGCTTAAGAACAAAGGGACAGGACTTTGTAATGGATTAGCACGTTGCTGCGTGGGGTAAGATAGTTGAGTTAGATTAGAATGTGATTGGAAAGAAAATACCAGTGTGAACTTCACATACAAGGTTGTGTTATTTCCCCCAAAATACAGATTATATCTATCTATGAACATGTAACAGTATGAATGTGTACAGCCATAGAATTGTGTGAGTATGTGTATGTTTTGGGTTCCAGGTAAAAAGTTTGAAAGTGTTTTACCTAAGTAATTTCTGTTGACACCTTGGTAAGAGAGATAGTAGCTGACAGGAGTATATCATATAAGTCAATAAGTCGTCGTGAAGGTCAGAGTCAAACTTTCAACTCCAATGGGGCAAATTAATTGGGCTACTTCATGGGCTATTTATTTATGTACTATTCTTGGCCTTGACTTTTTATTCTAGTTGATAGTTTCTTTGGTTTAGAGACATATGTACGCGGATTTGTTAAAAACTACCTTCCTTCATGGAGTCTGTTGTTTCTGACTGTACAGCAACCTGTCTTCTACTATAGATATCTAGATTGCTTTACAAGAAGGACCAGTTCCTCTGTCTTAATCCAGACTGTTTTGGTTGAGAAGCCAGTACGGGTTCTTGGAATCCCTACACAATCTAATGTACATTAAATTCCAATGTTTGTTTCTCATCTATGCTAAATAGTTTTGTTCTGTTTATGTCACTCAAGTGATTTGATGAAGTCCAATTCCGCGACATGGGCTGGTTGCTGTGCAAAGCACCATCACCTCTTCAAAGAGCTGATGCCCAGAATTACAACGGGCCATGCATCCCACAGAGAACAAGACTGCACAGAGACACAGGCCCAAGAAACAGGGAGACCTTGGATTTGGGCAACACGGGCCACCTCACATTCAGCCACAGTGAAGCTGAGGTGAATTTCCTCTTCACCACAAAGTCTGCTTGAGCTTATTTATGTTTGTTACAGCTAAAATAATCAGATCAGTGCCATCACCTTCAAACCTTTATAGTACAGGGAGCACAGGACACTTGCCTCGAGTTCTCATCTGTTCCCTCTCCTCCCTGCGAGAGAGCAGCGCATCGCCAAAATCTGACACTTGATGCGCAGGATCCTTTGAGGAAAGAGCCACATCCTCTGTCACGGACATGTGACCAACCAGAGAGAGGAGGCTCACATCAGGTAGGGCCAGGTGAGATCCCTGAGGTGCCTGTGTGTCCCGCCTGCTCCTTATCCTTTATCTCTGCATGATAAAGCCCCTCCAGAAGCTCTTCTAGCCTGAGTCCTGCAGTGGGAAGATGCGTGGGACAGAGACACATTGGACCCACTGCCAGCCACATGTGGCACAGATGTGAAATAAACTTTTTCGTTGTGAATATTTGAGACTGGGGATTGCTTTGTTTCACAGCCACAAATATGGATTTATTTTGCCTTGAGGATGGTTTAGATTCACAGTTCTAAAGGTTCAAAGGCAAGATGGAGCAGCACATCTACCTGGGCCTCTGGTACAGCCACTCCTGTATTTATTTTCCAGCATGTACTGGTGAAAGGACACACACATACGTGCATGCATGTGCACAAGCACGCACACACACACACATCTCTTAGAGGTTTTTTCTATTGAAAGTTTGCCTCAAGCTTAACAAGTAGACCTGAAAGAGGAGAAACATCTTCAAAAGCCTCCACAAAGATCCCAACACGATGGAATAGGCAGGGGGAGTGCTTGGCAGATGCTGTAAGCAGATGAAATGCTGTATCCGGGAGACCTGGCTTCAGGAAGCAGGTTGCACGGACACCACAGGCTGTAACTGTGGCTCCTCCCCATGCAGAGATGGGGCTGTGTCCAGCCAGACCCTGGACAGCAGAAGGCTGGGCGTCAGGAGGAGACACACTCTTCTATCACAGTAGAAGTGAAGAAGACTCAGCTCTCACAAGAATGCCTGGGCCAGCAATAAACTCCATAATGCAGCCACACTGCGGGAGAGGCTTCAAATATACTGGTTAGTAAGACACCAAAGGTTTCTGCTCTTGAAGTTCATTTTCTGGCTGAGACAAGGTGTCAGAGCCACGCAAAACATACCATGGATGCCGTGCAGGGTGGCCTGAGGCAGTGTGCCCAGAGTGAAGGCTGAGCTGCCGTGTGCTGGTGCTGCGGTGGACGGGTGCCATCTGAGCACCACTAGGCATCTGTACGACACAGGCCTGGAGTGGGGAGTGGCTGTGTTGGGGGTCATTGCGGGTCTGCAGGAGGTCTCTAGTTGCTGGCTGTGTGACCTCAGAGAGCTCTGCTGGACCCAGTCTCTCTGCTCCCTCTGCTTCCTGGTCAACACCTGAATACATGCTTTGTGGTCACTCCCGCCGGAAGGGTCATCTTCACCAGAGGCCCAGGTAGATGTGCTGCTCCATCTTGCCCTTGAACCTTTAGAACCGTGAATCTAAACCATCTCAAGTTCTTCCTAATGAACTAGGCTAGGTATTCTGTGAAGCTGACTGATATATTAGGTTTGCCAGTTCAGGTGCAAGGGAGGAAATTTGGGCCTCATCGCTCTCCTTAGTGCTGTTCCCTGTTCCTGCTGGTTGTAGGTGTTCATTGGATGGAGGAATGGTGTGTTGAGCGGCAATTCCTTCTTTCACTGCAGAAGCTAGGAAGTTCCTCCCTTGGCAAGAATGTCCAAGAGGCTGAAACGCAGAGTGAAGCCTCTTTGCTCCTAAGAAGAGCAGAGGCATTTGCCTGAGAACTTAGTAACAGTACCCCTTTCCTCTGAGGGAACAAAGAACTTTGTTTTCTAGGTAGAGTATCGGAGTGACCCACCATATCCACTCTCGTCTCATAGGCAGTGTGGGGGTACACCTTTGTTGCCCAGATTCCTCTGCCCTTCTGGTCCCCTTCAATATGCAAACCTACTAAGAACTTCCTTTTAATATAAGCATCAACCCATTAGTCAGATGAAGAAACTGAGACAGATTCTAGGTTTTTAATTTCTTTTAAACGGTTGGCGTATTTGGAAGCACTGTGCTTATACTCTACATGACAAAAATTGGCTGGAGCTAGCCTACAGTGCTGAGAGCCAGGTCTTCCCTCCCCTGTGCTGGGAGAAACTGGAGAGCACATTCCTGGCAGCTCCCACCTCTCTCCTCTCTCCTCTCTCCTCTCTCCTCTCTCCTCTCTTCCCTGTCTCTGAGAGTTGCAGTGCCTTGAAGAGCCATAGCTTTCTTTTCTCCGACTCCTCAGCCTCTGGCCGCATGTATTTGCTGTGACAGTTTTCTCTTCACGGCACTCTGGGGAAATGCCCCAAGAGACATCACTTTCTTACGTTTTTCTTCCCACAGAACCAAAGGCTCCTCAGAGCACAGCCTTCTCCAGAGTCCAGGGAATCTATGGTTTCACTGAGTCTCAGTCTGACGCCCTGGGCTTTGCAGGAAGAAGGTAGACACACTGGAACTGAAAAGTTCTGAGTGTCTCTTTTGCCAGGGCAGACCCTGGCACCACAGCCTCTGCCCCATCTGAGCCTGCTTCAGTGAGAGGGGCCACGGGTCTTCCGACACCTACACAGCCCGTGGCCCTGGGTGAAGCCCTCACACCCAACCAAGCCAAGCTTTTGTAGTTTCAACCCAGCAGCCTTACTTCCCATCCCTTGGTCCATTTCTAATTAAGGAGAGGGATTCTTTTTTCTTCCTTCCCTTTTTCTACTTCTTACCATTTACCAATTCTTCAGTAGCTGTCAGGACCAGATAGTATCTCACTTAGATTTTTGTAGTGGCAATATAAATTTGATGTGATTAATTGCCACTTTAGAAGCAAGGAGATTTTGGCTCAGAGGGACCATTTGACCCTTGTCTTAAAGTGTGGCATCTTGGTTTTTTAACTGCAGAGTAGGATAACCTCTCACTATATGCTACAGCCCTGCCAACCACTCTGCTGCAATTGAAGTTTAGATCTAATGACATTTGAGGGCCCAGGAATGTCCAAATACAAACGTGGTATTTCTTTTAGTTTCTCAGATGTGATATAGAAATATAGCCTAGTATTTTAGACTTGCACAAGTGTAAGTTCCTGGACAGAATAAACTGAAGTTTATTGAGTCCACGTTAACAGACTCTGATTCTGTGATACCCGAAGTGTCCCTCTTTCTGTGTAATCCAAAGATTAAGAAAGCAGCCTCTTGTTTATCAGGTATTTTTCTGTTCTCTATGCAGCTGGAAACTGGACCTGCGGGTGGAAACAGCTGCCCTCTCTGACCCACCTACCATTGATCTCAGCCAATGGGAAACGAGGAGGGAGTCAGGGTGGGCAGAGAGCAGCTGAGCTACTTCAGCTGCCTCAGGCCTTCCGGGAACCTTCTGTCTGTGAGGCAGGAAGTCCACAGCTCCTCAGGGTGTCCTCTTCCTCCGTGGCTCCGCGTCCTGGGGAGTTCCGGACACCATTTTCTCTCCTTTCTGGCTGTGAGAGGTACAGCTGAAGTCCTGTTTCTGCAAGTCCCTTGGCGTCTCATTATCTCTTCTTGGTTCCTTTAATCCTGACTACTTACATAAAGGAATTCTTTTACTGAAGATTGGAACCATCCCTGTATAATTCTATTTTCTATCATGATAAGCTGGGAACATACCTGGCAGGGGGAAAAAAACCCGGCTAAGTCCCTAAAGCAGCCCTGAATCTACTTGCCAGTTTCTTGATACTGAGTCAGAGAAGATGAGCGGGTCCCCAAGGAGTCCTTGACTTAGTTTATGTCTTTAGCCCTAAAGAGTGATAAAAAGAAGAAAGAGCATCACGTGTAGGCAGAACCTTTTGGAGGACAGGGAACCTGCCTGCCAGGGACCCAGGAGCAGGAGCTGCTCTGCGCGGGCAGGGAGATGAGGGTGTCAGACAGAAGCCAGCTGGGGTGCGGTGGGTCACAGGGCACATTTTCTTAGGATAATTCTCCGAGCCTTTACAAATGTGGGAATGAGGGGCTGCTGACTGACAGTTGATCGTTCTGGTCTGTGTTCCTTCCATGGCTCTTCCTCTAAATAGATTCTGGATGTCTCACCCCTTCTTCGGGGAAGCCCATTCCTCCAAAACTCTCTTCACAGAACAAGACTGTAGATTTCACCGCAGGTGAAGCGGGAAAGAGAGGCAGTGAAAGCCCGGCCTCTGTACTTGCTCTACTAACAATCCCTCTGAAGATTCTAAGGGTGCTTGAAAGCTCCACTAAATCCAAGGTCTTGTTTTCCTAATTTTGAAATTTAAATGACACCTAAGCCATATTTTCTAATACTACAATTGTACGCTTATCTTTTAAAATCTAGATATAAAATGCATGTAAAATAAGTCATGAAGTATGTCTATTAATCTGTTTTATGAGTGTAATGAAATATCTAAAACAGGTTGCTTTATGAAGAAAAGAGGTGTATTTAGCTCATAGCTTTGCAAGAAGAAGGTATGGCCCCAGCTCACAGAATAAATTTTCTGGAGTTAAAAAATGGCACAGACGGCACACAGACCAGGCTGGCTGCTCTGGAGACAGAGGTTCCAGCCCATCAGCTGTGATGCTTTTTCATGAAGATGGACCTGGGCCTAGAGAAACCCTCTCTTGTCTCAGCTCCATCCAGGCCAAGTCCAGTGGGGAAGAGATCAGTACCCTTTACCCTCCCCACTGTGCTCTGCCCAAACCATTCAGCCTCAGAAATCCCTCTTCCTATGTTCTGAGCCCCTTTTTCTCTGATTTCCAAGGAGTTGGATTTGGTACCTGGCAAAGAACCTGAACCTTGCCATTGCTGCTTTCATTTCCACACCCAAGTCATGAATTTTGAGCATTAGCTGGTGTTTTTGCCAAACTGTACCCTTCAATGACCTGAAAATGAAGCCCTAAACCAGAAGAAACTCTGCTTCCAAGCTAGATGTCACTTTCTTTCTTTCTGATCTTAGATTCAGTACTCAGATCTGCTCTCATTATGGGCAGAGACCCAGGGGGCTCAGCCATCGAAATAGGTGCCAGCAGAGCCAGAGGAGAGCGAGGTCTCAGATAAACAGCTAAACACAAGGAAATGTTTCATTCATTATATGTTGCTCCATTGATGTGCGTTGCCATGGTGACCTCTGATTATTTTTGAACCAGGAGGAATAATCCTATTGAATTTTCTGTCCTAATAACTTAAGAAATTAATTTTCCATATTATAAAATTCAAATGCACAATCTCATGAACCAAGATTTAGCAAGCTAAACTAATCCATCAAATTGCATTCTAGACCCAGAAATGCTGTTTTCCAGATGGCGAGAGAGCCAGGCCCTGCTGGCAGATGGGCCGCTGTGGACTGTACTTTTGCTCCGAAATATTGCTCTTTATTCTCAAAAAGCTGGAATCCTTGTAGATTTGTTAGAATTTTCCAGAAAGGCAAGGGCATGCTGAGACACGTAGAGATTTAATGTGCCTTACTTATAAACTTTCAAACCTGTCTAGGTCGCCTGAGGGGATGCTGGTTCCTCCCTTCTTCTCCATCCTAGGTTCTTCCTTCCTTAGCTTCTGAGATAACAGCCAGAGGCCTCCACAGGGATGAACCTTGGAGTTAAGTTACCCAGCGGGGCTCCAGACTCAGCAGCTCAGGATCCATCCTGTGCAGCTGGTTTATCCTTTCTTATCCAGTACTGGGGACTGAACCCAGGACTTCAAAGGGAACCGCAACTCCAGCTCACTTTTTTATTTTGAGACGGGGTCTCATTAAGTCACTAGGCTGTCCAGGCTGGGCTTGAGCTTGTAATCCTTTCTGAGTCTCCCAGAACACTAGAATTACAAGAGTATGCTGCCACGCTCAGCTTGCTTTAATATTTAATAGGGTCAGCTTTTACTGGGGGCTTCTGTGTTGCTCAAAGTAAGACTTCTGCCTCTATAAGCTGGAGCGGTTGTGTTGCTCCTAAGTTGTTCTATCCACCCAGCACATTCTGACTCTGACTGCAACAGCCCCCTCCTCCCTCTGCTGAGTTCCCTGCCTCACTGTCCAGTTCTCCCCTTTAGGATACATTTTCCCATTATAGGAACTAGAAACCTTTTGCTCTAAACTGTTTCCTGCTTTCTTACCTCTTTAGGACTGGAAAAAGAAATCAACAGGCAGATTTTCTGGGCTCTTCCACCCACTGCTTTACTGACTACTGTATTTCAGTTCTTCCACTACTATACCCTGGTCAGTCGGTCACTGCTTCCCAATGAGGAGGGACACTTGTAAACACTATGGATGTAGCATGTCACCAACTTGGAAGAAGATCCTAAAGTGATCTTTGCACAGTGCTCTTCTCCAACTGGTTCTCTGCACCAGTGTCAGGACCCAGACTCACTCTTCCTGCCTGCCTGGTGTGGCTTTCACCACCATCACCTTCCCAGTGGAAGACTGAGCATTGAACAATATCCATAGACCCATTAGTTGCAGTCTAGGTTCTTTGTGTTTTAAAGAACAGAAACACACCTCTCTAGCTAATGCACGAAGGCTTATCTTTTAGTGTGAGATTGTATAAGGGATTAGTGGGAATCACAGTAGGAGGCAAAGGAGCATCTGGGCAAAGGAGCTGCTGTGAAAAAGAGCTCTGTCTCCTACAGTGACTATTTTGTTCTGTGGAAAGTGCTTTATTTATTCACTCTCTTGGTGATTGTTCCTTCCAAGTTGGACTTGAACATTATCCTCGGGGGCAGAAAGGCTTAAAACTCCACCTTAACCTTTTATCCGAGCTCCCAAATCTACCTTTATGAAAGGTATACGGACAAGGTAGACAATGGCTACATATGATGGTAGAGTCTCTGTTCTACTTCCTGTCCTAAACACGTGGGATGGGGAAATGGGGTCATATGAGTCCCTGACAAAGCTAAGGATCCTGGAAAGGAAATGAATCCAGGTTTGAATCAAAGGAATGAGTCCAAGTCAGATCAACTATACCTCTTAAATAACATGCCAGGAGAAAGATGCAACTTTAATCCAGAATTAGATAACTGGACACATTGGAGGAAGAGGTTTCAGGAGAATGATTCTGGAGGGACCTGTTTGCAAACTGTTGTTGCACTAAAAATGTCAAAGGAAACAGATCATTCTGCTATCAAGTCTCGGCTCTGCCAAACTGCTTGGTGCTCAAGCGTTCATGAAACTTCAGGTTAGAATACCTTGTAGACACTCCTCATTTCTGCTAGGCTATCAGGGCCTTTCTGAGCATTGAACAATATCCATAGACCCATTAGTTGCAGTCTAGGTTCTGTTATGTAGCTTCTGATCTGTGTGTTGCTCCAGGTGAAATGGGACCTCATCAGCCCGGCGTGTTGTTCTTGGTGAGGTTCAGGTGCTGTGAATATGCTCTTGGTCACCTCCTCTCTAGGGGCTCTTAGCCAGGTTCTTGTTTCAGCTAAAACCCTGAAGAAATAGGGAGGCAGAGCAGAAAGAGAAGGAGATGAGCATTTGTGTTCATAGCATGACATGCATTAGTGAATGGACTGAGAGAGGCAAGCGAGGCTAACATTGTCCGCAGTCAAACTCTGGGAGGCACATAGCAATTTTGTGCCACAATGTGCTCAATGCTTCCAAGGTGGTCAGTACGAGGCCCGGGGAGACAGGAATGGATGTGTCTGACTGGGACAGTTTGGTCAGCCCCATTAAAGAGGTGCTACTTGGATGGGCACTGGAGTCCACTGGTCAGTTACAGAGGCAGGAAATGCATTCTAGGTAAGTAGGAAGACTTGCGCATGCACGTGGGTATGTGAAAGAACATGACAGATACTAAGTAGGGCCATCTCATCAAGAATGAACAGAAGGCCAGAGATTTAGCTCAGTGGTTCCAGCACCTGTCTAGCAAGCGCAAGGTCCCTGGTTCAATCCCTGGTAACCACATACAATAATACCAAGGGTGGTGACTCACGCCCACCAGCAATCAGTACCACATACCAATGCCAGGCATGGTGGATCATGCCTGTAATCCCAGCACTCGGGAGGCAGAGGCAGGAGGATTACTGAGTTCAAGGCTTGCCTGGGCTACATAGTGAGCTCAAGGCCAGCCTGAACTACAAAGCAAGACCGTGTCTCCAAAAAAAATAAATAAATAAAAAAATTTAAAAAAAATAAAAAGAATGGACAGAAAGCCCAGCTCAGCATAGCTCAGACAACAACCAAAGTGACATCCAAAGCCAGTAGGAATTTATGTGTCTTGGCAAATTTAGGAATATATCTGAGAACAACTGGATGTGGTTATGGAAACAATATCACCAACAGTCAGTCTCTGTCTCTGTCTATCTCTGTCGCAGTCTGTCTGTCTCTGTTCTTTTGTGTTTAAATATTCTTTCCCAAATGATGGCAACCATAGCCACTATCAGCCACAGACTTATATTAGCAAAATTAAAAGGAAAAACACTTTTTTCATCAACAGATACATATTAAGTGCATAGAAGTGCTGTATTTGGCCTCCCTGGTTAACTTGTCCATCCTTACATCAACAGGTAACCTATCTGCCTGTCCAGACATGAGTCACATCTGAGGATCCTCCAGGTGGACATGTTTATGTTGACATACATCTAAGGTTTTCCCTGCTACGCTTTCATCCTGCTATGATTTGTCAGCACCTCCTTCAATTCTTCCATATTTACAATACTTATTTCATTTCTTAACAAAGTTTTATATAGGATATTTACAAAATAGGGGTAATAATTCATTGGCTTATCATATCTGCTATGTAAAATAAGTACAGTTCTTAGCCTTGCTTTTTATATGAGGCCAGAGGAACAGAGAGGCTTAGATAGCTTTTAAGTGGCAGGTGTTAGCCTGAGCTTGGACTGGTCTCATGGCTTCATATCAAAGGAATCACCATTTTTTAAAGTCCCTTCTTAAGAGGGAAAGGGATCGTTGGCACAAAATCCTGGTTGTTTTGGAAACTAGATGGAAGAGAAGAAAAGGCAGTGAATCGGGATTACGGTGCTGTGGTCTTGATTGTGAGGATAGTGGCAGAAGGCAGAAGTTCTTCTGCCAATTTCAATGCTTGAGAGCTACCTGTGCTTCAGGCTTCCTGCTGCTGGGACATAATGCTCAACACGGTGTATAGGAGCAAAGGCCTAACTTAGCCCCATGTAGAGACTCGGTACATGGTCAGCAGCACCAAGGCAGAAACCTTGTGCAGAAGTGTGCCACAGAGAGCGAGTGAGCTTAGGGGGCAGGGAGCGGGACAGAGAACAGTGCTAGAGAGAGACAGGGGCTGTGGGCAGCGCCCAGGCCACGCCTCCATGCCCACCTCACCAACCTAGGCCTGTGCTCTGCTAACCTTCTGGACAATGCTTAATCTAGCAAAGCTGACACACCAGGATTAGTCGTCATTTTACACAAACATCAGACAATCATGTCTGAGCAGCAAATGAGCTTAAATTTTCCAGAATTTTAGAGATGTGCTATTACTGGTAGATAATGTGACACAAAGTAGAATGTAGGACATCTTGGGAACATTCTAACATATGGGTTAACTTCAAGGTACACAATCAGCGTATCAGGAACTGGTCAGTAAATCAGGCCTGCTCAGTGTGGGCTAATACAGACACACTCCCTTAAAAAGACTCAGTAACGTCAGGAAAATGTCCAGTATCCACCAGTAGAGGTGCTGGTGGTGGTGCCATCACCCCAGGCGCTTCCTTCCTGGGTCTCTACGGATGCCTCTGTGGCTACTGGGCCCACATGAAGCAGTGGCTATGCTCAGACCTGTGGCCAGTGTGTGCAGACATGGCTGTCACCATATCATCAGTGGGTAGAGGTCACAAAACCAAAACATTTTACAGTTAATAGAATCCAAAGGATTTTTTGGAGGATTACGTGCAAGAGACCCTAGAAGGAGAAACACAGACATTCCTCTGGCTCAGTCCTTGGCCTTCCCGTCTTTCCATCTTCCCATCTTCCCTGGGATACACTCCCTGAATGTCACAGGGCATCGCATTCCACTCCAACCTGGCCTCTTCCAGGACCACAGACCTGCGCTCAGAGCCCTTCTGGTCACATCCCCTGAGATGGCCAGTCAGCACCTGAATCACACCTGCTCAAACCTGGTCTCCTTATTTCTCGCTTACATTTTGCTTTTCTCCATTTCTCATGTTGAGTACTTCTTCCTCTCCAAATAATCTGGGCCAGAATCCTGAGGATCACCCAGGACCCCTGGTCTTCCCACCCTGCTAGGTTCAATCAGTCACCATGAGAAAATGCTCCAGCTCAGGTCTCCTATGGTTTAGTAGTCTCCAAACATTGTTACATTCTCCTGCCTCATCTTCTAAGGCCCTCTGTGGCGCACATCCTCCAGGAAGCCTTGCCTCTGGCCATGTTCACTATTCTCATGTTGCCCAGGGCGTGGCCCAGCACGGAACACAGGGCAATTCTTTCAGCCACACCTAACCGTTAACACCTCAAACTTAACGTTTTATTGTCATACCCTGTCTCAAGAAGCCTTACACGGAACAGATCTCAGAAACTCTGTTGACTGTAACTTTGACAAAACCTAAAATCTCCAACGAACCGATCTCTCAAAAAAATCAGTTTTCCAATGGGTATAAGTGAATCCCTGTTCACGATGTCTACATAAACCTCATAGTGTCCACGGAGAGTGTGCTGCGGTGGAGTAGAACTGTGCCCGGCCATTAGCCGTGGTCCTCAGGCAGGAGCCCCTCTCTTTTGCGGGCCCCTCCAGCTGCACTCTTCCAGACTGTCCCCAGTGTGCCCTTGCTTTGCCTCCACCCTGCCTCTGCTCCTCTCCGGGGTATGCTTTATCTCCCTTCTCTTTTCCCTAAAAAGCATCACTTATTTCTGCTCCAGCAGCCAGTCATAGCTAGCACAAAATTTCAAATATTCCTTTCAATATTATGTAGTCCTTCAAAATGAAAATCAATCAATTAAAATTTTATTAAAATCTCCAAAGATGTTTTAATACAAATTGCCACAAACTTTGCACATTTTAAAAACAGTTTCTTAGTAATTAGATGAATTTTAAAATGATCTTGAATAAATCATTTTGTGCATTGAATTTTGGGAGACTGATTATCCATTGAAGGAATCATTCGGGGAATTTGGTGGGGTTTTGGGCTACATTCTCTCTTTTTATGACTCATGTTTTCTCATCTCTGTCTTGGTCTCTGTCTCTTTTTTTCTCTCACACATACACAATTTTTATATACATGGAATTCCTAAATCCCTCTCTATACATAGAGGCAGTTGATCTATAAATTTGTAAAACACTGTTTTTTAAACTTGGATATTCATTCCTTTTTTTTTTTTTTTTTCTTGAGACAGGGTCTTGCTTTGTAGTTCAGGCTGGCCCTCAGCTCACTATGTAGCCCAGGCAATCCTGGAACTCAGCAATCCTCCTGCCTCTGCCTCCCAAATTCTGGGATTACAGGCGTGAGCCACCACACCCGGCACTGTGGTATGTGGTATTGATTGCTGGTGGGCGTGAGTCTCCATGCCCAGCATTGTATGTGGTTTCCCAGGATCGAACTCAGGACCTTGCGCTTGTGAGGCAGGCGCCGGAACTACTAAGCTAACCCTCCGGCTCTAAACTTGGTTATTCATTGAGACCACACCAGTGGCCTCAGAGAGCTGATGCCTGTGTATCTGAATCAGATTTTGAGAATCACAAAGAAAAATTCTCAGGTGTGGGAATTCTTACCGCTGGCTAATTCCAGCAAACCATGAGGAACTGCTCCAGGCAATGAGCTCACCTCTCTGATGTCCCAGCCAGGGAGTGAGACCTGCCGGGCCTTGACGGCCCTTTGTTCTAGAGAGGGAGAGAGACCGAGTTTGCGGGACTCTGCTGTGTACAGCACACACACTGTCACCAGCAAGGCTCTTCCGGACACCAACCGGGTTTTGATGCTCTTGTACTTTTAATGCTCTGAACTTGATGTGGCAGCAGGTGAGTCTCCTGTCATACAAGTTTCCATCTTATTAAAACCCTACCTGGGAATCCACCTACAAGGTTCTATCCCAACTGGACTCGAGTTCCTACTTAAAAACCAACCACGGGGCATAAAACTACAGCTTTCCCAGATGACTTGTGCACAGGTGGCCTTGAGGAAACCTGACGATGTGGAGCCCTGGACATTTGTAAAGGCGGATGGAGACTGTCGCTGACTGCACCCTCCTCAGTCCCTGCCTCCCCAGCCCTGCCTCTTTTCGGCCACCGCACCATGCTCCACAGGGCTCCTTACCGGTCACCCTTCCAGTCCTCTGTGGCTTTTCTTTAACACAGTGTTCTTTCTTCTGAAGTGCTTTCTCACATTTTTTCTTTCTGTTTGGAGGATTCCTATTCTCCACTGTCACCTCAGCTTTGAAGTCTTTCTCCATTGTCACCTTAGCTTTGCCCCACCGTGAAGGTTTAATTATTCTTTCTTAGGTGCTGCTTCTGGTCCTTTAGCATATCTCTGTAGTAGGTCATTGTGATTACATTTATACCAGCGCAGCCTCTCTGATCTAACTCAGGAGCTCCACAGAGGGAGAGACATACCTGCAGGCCACAGGCCACAGCGGCCACAAAGGAAGGAGTGCAGTTCTACCACTGGCTAAGTGGGTTGTGGACAGTTGCTGATCTGGCCGTGTCTTGAGTTTCTTTCTTCTTCAGTATAAACAAACAAACAAAATGCACACTGGTAAAGGCTAAATGATAAATCTGCACAGAATAGTTATTTAGCACAGGGTGTGTTTTGCTATTATGTCATTTCTGTGCCCTTTCTGTGTAGCCCTCATCTCAGAAGGTTTAGAGTGGTTGCATCTGCTTGAGCTGTAACTGCCGTGCTTGGAGGTGCATTGCGGTGATCGCCAGAAAGTGAAGTGAGATTCCTGAATAGTGACTGGAAAGGTGTTGAGATCTTTGGATCTGAGGATCCCACTTCGGGGAACACAGCCTGAGAATATGAGGCCAACAAATGCAAGGTGACATGCACAAAGATGTCTACTGCCGCATTATCTATATTAGCACAAGGAAAGGAAGAGAGCATAGCTGGAAAGCTTCTAAATGGCCCCGAATTAAACTGGCAGAGTAAATTATGGCACATACTTACAAAACCATAGGATCAGCCATTTAAAAGCTCAATACAAAAGATCCATAAAAACACTGAAAAACATTTATAGACTAATAATCCATTTAAAATGACAATTGCAAATAATTACACTTACTATTATTTGTCTAAATCTTATCAGCAGGTGAAAACTATTGAAAAGAAATCTGTACAGAGGAAAGATGAGATACATATTTTATGACTATGTTTTTCTTGTTTTTCCCTTCTTGTTTTATAAAAGCATCTGTTTTAAAATTCAAATTCCATAGAGTCATTCCTTATTTATTTTCGAGAAATAGAAGTGGGTTTATTCCACGAGACTCTGCTAAGTCTCATAATGCGTACGAACCAGGCCATAGACTCAGAAGCCCAAGCTCCAGCCTACACCCATGAGAAACCACACACGCCGGGACGGACTGGTGCAGATACACACAACTGTACTGACAAGATGAAATAGCACCAGAACAGGGAACAGGAACAGGCTTTAAAAGAGAACCGAGGCCCAGCATCAGTCCTTGGACTGTGCAGTTCAAGCGGTACCTGCCCTTATTAAAACCCCACAAGGCTCCTCACGTTCTCAGCCCACAAGCTACAGTGGCCATATGGGGGCCTTCAGGACCCCATATGGCCATGACCAAGGTCACCTCTCCGACACATGGTATCCGACTTCCTGTCTTTTTGACTTTACTCCAGCCATGTGGATCTCTTCTTGTCTCCTTGGGCTGAGCACTGGGCCCAGGGCCTTTGCAGTAAGATTCTTCTCTCTCAAATTTTTCCTTCCTTTGCCTCCAAATGTGTGATTCGCTAGTTCTCACTTCCCCGAGTCTCTGCTCAAATGCTATCATTTGGAAGAGGCCCCACCGGGCATGATGACTCACACCTGCAATCCCAGCACTCGGGAGGCAGAGACAGGAGGATTGCTGAGTTCGAGGCTTGCCTGGGCTACATAGTGAGCTCAGGGCCAGCCTGAACTACGAAGCGAGACCCTCTCTCAAAACAAACAAATAAACAAAAACAAAACAAAACAAAACAAAAACACTGGGGCTCCCGAGCACCCCCCCAGTGCTCTTCTGCTTCCTATGTTCCCGAGGCAGTTGTCACTATGCAGAAACATACTCATTATTTGGCCACTCGTTGCATCCCTCTAACATTTAAACTCAACGTGGGCACAGATTTGGGCTTCATCATTCACTGCCTTAGAATGGTGTCTGGCACACAGTAGGTCACCAACAAATGAAGAAAGGCATAAAAACGAGGGAGCCTTGGTGTCTTCGTCTCCGACGGAAGGTGGTGAAATGCTGATTCTCTCTTTACTGAGTCCCGGTGTCGGGGCTGCTGGTGGCCAAGGGCACTCAGAAAGCACAAGGGACCAGCGCGCTGTCTCGGTAGAGACCAACAGGCCAGGCCGGGGCTCCACTCAGCTGGATTCTACTGCCTGAGCCCCAGCACCTACTTGGGAGGCTCAGAGCATTTTAATAAGAAAACAGGCTTCAGTTCTACACTCAGCAATCCAGGCTGTCAACAGCCAGGGGAGGAAAAGAAAAAGCAAAATGAAATGCACCTCAGCTATTTTTGCATCCAGGAAAGTGTACAGATTGAAAAAATAATAATCAAATGGGAAAAACAAAAGGAACCAATTTAACACATTAGATCTAGCTCTTGTCAAAGGAAATGTTTTTTGAGTCAATACTAAACAACCTTCCCAGTGCTGTAAAAGTCTCCAAATGTGAAACTCTTGGAGCTTGAAAAGGTCTCTCTCGCCAGTGAAAATGCTTCCAATAATACCCAGAAACAAGATTCATTAAAAGCTATCTTTAGCATTATCAGCGATTTTGTTATTATCCCGTGTCCTTCATAAAGTGCATCGCAGGCCTCCACTCTGAATTACAAAAAAGGAGGCAGAAGAGAAGAGGCAAGAAAAGCTGCCCGGCCCTCCTGGGGAATTGTTTCCCATGCTAGGAGGCTGCAAGAAAACTAGGAAGAGAAAGACCAGGGAGTTGAAAATATACATTCAAACCCAGGGCAGTGAGATCTGTGGAAAACACCGATCTCAGCCCCTGAGACGTGTTTCTTAGGTGAAAGTGTGTAAGTTTGCCAGATGTCAGGGCAGTGATGCTGCAGAGTTTCAGTAGCATTAGAGAAAAAAGCTACCAACAGAGGTTAGAGGACCCCCAGGCACAGTGGGAAGGGCAGAGGTGTACTCTGCGGCACAGAGCAGGCTGCCGGTGAGTGCTTGCTCCATGGATAACTGAGTGAATGCAGACATATGGGTGAGTCAGTGAGCTGCCAGAACAGACAGCCTCATGCACCTCCCATGGTCTGTTGCCAGGGCATAGGGGCTGCAGAGGGCACAGCTCCCTAAACTCAGTGAGAGGAAAGGGTCGGGCACAGCTGTGCCCTCTGTCTGTGCAGGTAACTGGCACAGTGGAGAGGCGTGGTCCTCTTAGTGGCACAGTGGTGCAACCACCCAGTTTCAGAGGTTGTGCTGAAGTGTGTGGCCATTGGTCAGCCGCACGCTCTGCACTTGCGCAGGCGGTGACTGGTCCTGAGGAAGCTGCGCTTCCCCCTCACTGGGCTCCCCAGAGCTCCCCTCCAGACCTAGTGGGAGGGTGCAGGAGTTGGGGCCTTGCCTGGAGCCAGAACCCTATCTCCTGAATCAGTAAACAGCCCTGTCCTTCCCAGGGAAAGGGTTTTATTGTTCCTCGGATGGCTGTCTCTGCTGTAAAGTCCCTTCAGGCTCTGGAAACTCTCCTCACAGTCAGTGGAAATTGCAGGTCTTAGCATCCAAAAGGGAGGCAATTAGATGCTGTCAGTTAGCAAACAGGCCGCTCAGCCCACTCAAGCCCCCAGGACCGGGCAGACTGAGCAAACAGGAAGTGTGGGGGGGTTGGGGAGCCCTTGTCTCTCCGAGATCTTCAGCGCCTCAGGACCTCAGCAGCTCATCTCTGTTGCCTGGAGCTTGGTAGGGCAGGCTCTTGGAAGTAGCTCCAGCTTCCACCTCTACCTCCCTGCCGACGACCCTCTCAGCCCCTCTGGGTCTCCTGACCTGTGACTGCTGAAACCAAGGATGGGTCCCTTGGATGTGTACATCATGTTGCTTCAAGAAAGAGCTTGCGGACCTTTAAGGGACATGACAGAGACATTTCCCATTCAGTGCGGAGACCAGAGAGGTAGTTGATTCTGAGTGATTCATAAGGAGCACCTGCGACTGCCAGACCGCATTGTACCTCACCGTGCCCGATTCTCAGAGGACAGGGCACGAGAGGAGCCCCAGTTTTTTATAATAAATTTTAACCTTGCAGATAGTGGGAAGAGCCGCCGAGGAGGTACTGGCACGATGAAATCCAGAGGGCTGTGTAATGTGCAGACACCTCACATGCCATGCTCGCCGCCGTGGTCAGAGCGGTGCCTTTGAGGCTCAAGCGCTAAAACCTGAATGACAGAAGATGGAACATGTAAAGATTCGGAGATGGGAATCATAGAAAGAGGGGAAACAAGGCTCAAAAATCCTTCATAACTGCTGGCAAATGCAAGGTGCGATTAAAACATACAGGGAGTTTTTAAATGATTTTTACAAAGTATTAGACACATCGTCGTCAGTCCTCACAATCCCCCCGCTCTAACCTTAGAGCCTGCCGTTCTCGCCCCTTCCCGAGCAGCTCTGAGTCCCCTCTCCCTCTCCTCTCTGGTTGTGCAGTTCTGCTGCCTCGACTCAAAGTGCACACCTTTCGTAGCCATTTTGACTCAGGGCAGAACCAGAGCTGCGTGACACTGGATCGGTTGGATAAGTGCATAAGGAGGCACCAAAATGTTTTTGCTTGACTGAATTTGTAAGAAAGGTTTGATCAACAAGCAGTGATCATAGAATGTAGTGGACTTTAAATTTTCAAAATGCATTACAATAAAAGATACATTGCCATCAATCTGCATTAAAAGACTCCTCTCTTCAAATATGGTTATCCCATCATTTTTGGCAGTGTGTCTCTTACTATAATGGTTCTTTTTAAAATGTAACCATTGGCTGTATCTTTCAATCATGCCGCGCAGTTCTCCTAAAATGGCACCCATCTGCACATCTGCATTCATCTCTGTGCTGCCAGGATTTTGCCACACATTTTGGGAAACAATAAGTGACACCATCTCTAAAATTCCTGTTCCCTGACATTCTTGCACTTGGTGAATCCCACTGTACAAAGTTCACGTCTGAATATTTGGAGGGTAGGAAGGAGCTCAAACTTCATTCCTTCTCTGTGTCCAACCCCTAGGCCTCCATCTCACCCTTCTGCCTATTCAGTCAAAAAACAAGGATCTAAACCAGAAAAAGTTCCTCTTCATCTTTCTCCCCTCACTTCCTACCTTCCACTTCGGTTATCTCCAACCTTCTCAGCCTCAGGTCTGAAGGGAAAGGGCAAGGCAGAGCAGGGTCAGGATGTGATGTTGTGAGTGAGCAGTTGATGTTCCGCAGATGCAGCCCGGGTTCCGTGTGGCTCTCGGTGGACTTTACAATGTCTCATCCTTCACACATCACTAGAGCTTTTCCACAGGGCCCAGCGATTCCTGTCCTGTGGAGGTCAGCCTGCTTCTGAGGTCCACGGGTGATTTCTGAGGGGTAGCTCCCCATGTGTCAAACCTGTGCCTTCTGCTCACATGGCTTCTTTTTCTCCTGACCATGTGCATATGAGTCTTGTAGTTTGGGGGAATTTGTATTTTTATATGCAAGATTGTCTCCTGGATTCCTGGTCTCATAAGGGAACAGGTAAACATTGCCCAGCCCAAGCTTTCTTACCTCACTGTGAACACTGATCGTTTATTGTTGTAGGCAGTTGCCCCAAGCATCGTCAGATGGGAAGCAGAATGGATTCTATCCCCTTTATCCAGCACTGTGTCCCTCCCTTCCAGTTGTAAAAACCCAAATTCCCTAGACACTGTCAAATAATCCCTGAGGGGAAGAAATTATCCTGGCTGAAAAATCGACCTGCACCTAACACCACAGAAAACAATAAAACAAATGCATGTTTCCTTGAGGATAGGATATTTTTCTGCTCATTCACACTGATGGAGACAAAATTATAAGAAAGTAAGTTTAGACACCATCATTGGCTCTTATTTGAGACTGTACAATGAGGCAGCTCTTCATCCTGTAAAACGGAATGGGTCTTCCAGTGAGCAGAGAAGTTTGGCTTTACAGATAAGAGTGGTAAGGAAAACAGAAACTAAGAGAAAAGACAGCAAATTGGTCATTGCAGAGTTACTCTTCTCATGGAGTTAAAACAGAAGGGATGAAGCCTCCTTTAATTAGTCAATAAGAATGTCCTGCTTTGTTTTTGTTCGGAAGCTTGGCCTGTTCCAGAGTTCTGTTTAGTTATATGGCACCTGGCCTGAGTGTGAGACCCCAGTTTGTTTGTTTCTGTTTGTTTCTAGAATGGGGTTGCTAGGACCTAATGAAAGACAGTAGCCCGAAAGCATAGGTTCATAAATTCTATGTGACAACATGAGCCAACCTGAGCTCACAATTTTCAGGCACTTCAGTGCAGGCTCATTTTAGAGATTCTCAGTCTATGGAATCTGTTCAAACTGCTGTCATCATATATTAGTTGAAGACAAAGTGGAATTAAAGCTCATCTAGCTTGAGAAATATTAAACTTGCTCAAAGTTGCAGCACTGCAAGGGGTGTTACCATCACCTAACGCTTGGAAATTCTGCCCCTTGAATAACACTAAGATGTATCAGGCCACAAATGAATTTATTCATTAAAGTTTAGCAATGTTCCAATTCTTTTCTGGTAAAATACCCAAAATTTGTCTGTTTTGGGAATATTCAGAATGCAGTTCCAAAGCATAACCTAATGTAATTTAGTAAGATGCATAAATCAAAGGAAAATATAGATTACCTTGGGATTAGTGAAGAGAAAGAAAATATCCCATTGTTCTATTTCTTTGGTAAGTAATCTTCTGCTTCACCAAATCATTTTATTTAACTTCTCCATCTGATGGAGAAGTTTAATTTTCCATTGATCTCAGTGCAAGAGCAAGATCTGGTACTTCTCACTATTATGGCCTTACTACCTAGAACTGTGCCTGACACATGATATGAACTCTGCAAACATTTGGTGAGTAAATGGATCAGAATGAATGAATGATCTCAAGGCAAATAAGGCAGCCTAATATTCAGCCAAACAGGAAGGAAGAGGGCTTCTAGAAAACAGATAAAATCTTGCCTTGAAAGTGCCCAGGTCCTATGAATTATGGACAAGTCTTCTAGAAGAGAAAGAAAACGAAATGATTAGCACAGGGCCTCTAAGTTCAAACCCATCGGGTGAAGATCCCACCTGCTCCCTTTGTAAGTTGAGCACAGTTTGCTACCTTACTTCTCTGAGCCTCAGCTCCTTTGTATGGGTGATGGGGCTCAATAATACACATGAAGATAATCTGTGGGTAGCCGTGAGCATGGCCGTAAAACCGTAGCAAAGTCCTGTAACAAATGGACCCTGGGATTCATGTGCTTGGTGATGCTCAGATTAGCTAATGACCGGAGCACTGAATGTGCAGTCTCAGGAGGCAGACTTTACAGAGGGAAGTTCCCGGTCACCTGCAGCTGTAGTATCTCTACCACTTCATTGTCTCCTATGACCAACATGGGCACTGATGTGTTAGTGGATCGTACCACACATTTGTGCAAAAAATTACATGTGACTGGTGACCCAGACACTGTGATAGTCACAGAGCTTCCAAGTTAGTCACAACCAAATACACTTATCAACTTTTAATTTCCTTTCACATCTTTGTCCATTTAATGTAAGGCACATTAATAACAGTTAACTCTGTATCTCAGTGTGGACATCAGAGGATATCAAAGTAGGAATATTGCAAATATTTCCCAGGACCAAAACAAGTAACACTGTTTCCCTCTTGTGGAAAGGGCAAACATGGTCTTTGTTGCAAACTTGGTGCTTGTATCATTTAGAAGTACAACTTGTTACTGCTGTGACTTAGAAATTAAATACAGGTTAAGATGTGTGTAATGGCCAGGTTGATAAGGTGGGTTTATTCTGACTTTGTAATGTGCCAACTTGTCACACATGAACTATGTTCCCCAGAATTCGCGTTCTTGCCAGGTTTTGATTAGAGTGGGCCACAGGGAGAGTTTGTGGGAGATCAGGAGAGCGGGGAGGAAGAGCCACTTCATGGCTGTTTCTGCTGGGATACAAAAACGTCCCAGGTCTTAAGAGGATCTCTGTGTTGAGAACTTTGTTACTGATGGACTTTGGGAGGGAATGGGGTATCAGCAGTGAGTGGAAAAGATGGTGAACTGAGGGCATTATTCAGAGGTGACGGAAACAAGAGGCAGCCTGGGTTGGAAGGAGCACATCCTGGGGCCCTGACCTCTAGCTTTTAGTTCCCGGTCTCTTCCTCTCCTCCTCTCAACCCTCTCTCCATCTCTCCCTCCCTGGAACTCAGACAATGTATTTTCCCATTTTCAAAAAGTAGGAGAGCACAAAGACCATAATATCCCCCACTTTAATCATGTCAGGTGTATAGTTCCATGGTGTGAAGTATGTCCATGACCTTTCGCGACCATCACTGCGGTACCTCCAAATGATTTTCACCTGGCAGAACCCAAACTTTATGCTCATCACCTAGTAAACCCCGATCCCACCCTCTCCTCGGCCCTGACAGTCCCTTACTTTCTGTCCCCATGATTTTGACTCCTGTGACCATCTCCTTTCAATCAGACTACCTAGATTTGTCCTTTTGTGATTGACTAATTTTACTGAGCACAAACTGCTCAGCGTTCACCCACACACAGCCCTGAGGGCTCTCTCTGAGCAGAGGCTGAATGGTGTTTGAGTGCGTTCGTGCCCTGACTGTTCGCTGTCCAGCAGGGACACCTGAGTTGCTCTCACTGCTGCCCTTCTCAGTGCTGTAGTGAGCGAGGGGCCCCGTCCTTCTCTGAGAACTTGCTTCACTTTCTTTCTGGGAAAGAAAACAGAAAACACGGAAAGCAGAACGGCGCGCGTGCTGTGGTCAGCTTCCTCCTGAGGTCTCGAGGAGCGGACGCACCGTCTTCCTCCGCGACACTCAGCAGCAGGGCGCAGCATTCCCGTTTCTCCGCGTCCTCGCCTGCGCTTGTCATTTTTCTGTTTAGATGCCGACTTCCTTCAGCCTCCGGGGCATGAGGTGCACCTTGTAGTTTAGATTTCTTTCCCTGAGGATGATGGTATTAATCTCCACAGGTAATTTCCCACTCGGCGAGCTGCAGTCGCCCGTGTGTGTTTCCCTTCACAGCCCCTCCTGTCTCTCTCGCCCGTGGCCGCTCACTCAGGGGACGTGGCTTTGTGGCACCCTCCCCGCGAGCTTCCCCACGTGGGCGCGTGCTCGGAGGGGCTTCCACGGGGTGCGCAGCAGCAGCAGCAGCAGCAGCAGCAGCAGGTGCGCCTGGATGGTAGTTGTGTTCATCTGTGGATCAGCGGCCGCTCCTCACCACGTGAGCGGCTGGCTGCAGGTGTTTCCGGGGTTACACAGACATCCCGGGGTGTCAGAGCACCACAGCTTGAGGACACGTCTCCATGAAACTCAGACAGCACATCTGTGCGTGTGGAAATCCAGCGGGATGGCCCTGCTGCCATCGAACTGCCTGTTGCGAGCTGCAGCAAGAGCAAAGCCCTTCACAATAGCGAAGTTCTAAAGTTCAAAGCTCCGAACCACGAGCTCGGCTGCGTGAGCCAAGACACTTAGCCTCTCTAAACGTTCATATGACAAGGGTACCTGATAGTACCTAAGCTATGGAAGAGGCTGGGGGAGAGTTACAGACAAAGCTATCAGCGGAGGCTGGTGCCTGGTTCTTGGTTAATGCTCGCCATAACGACCGGGGCTGCGGTTATGACCAGAGTGCTATTTGTTATTTCCGCCCTCTGCGGTTATGCAGACTGTTACTGAAGCGCTGATAATTGTACTTCAGAAGAAATTCTGCAAATTCTTATTTTTATCTAGCCCAAATTTAATGTATCCAATTTAATTTATCAGGCATTATATTAGATAGTTTCATAAGGTTTTTTTTTTCCATATGCAACTTCTTTATAGAACCATTAAAACTGTGTAGCCAGAAAAACATAGGATTAAGAGAGGTAAGTAATTTACCCAAGATAAGCAGTTCTCTTTTTGGTGTATTTTCAGTGGTGGAAAATACAAACTACAGTTTTCTGTTGATTACTCAGTCTTCGCTCTATCCATCCTTTATCATCATTTCAAGTGATGTAAGGTGCCACCTTGAAGTGTGAGACTCTGTTCCCCACCCTGAGTGATTTCATCCAAAGGAAATTCTATACTTTCCTAAAAATTAAATGTTTAATGAAATTAATAGTTAGATACTATTTTTTGCTGAATTGCCATAGAATGCACATGAGCCCGTCAGTCACGGCTACTCCAACAGAGACCCGCCTTTGCTCCCCAGACCTGGAGGTGAGGGCCCGAGGCTGGCAGTAGCCAGGCTGGGGTCACAACAGCCTCACTGTCTGGGGAGAAGACAGCTGGCTCTTCGGACAGTGTCCACGGCTCCTCCTCTTGAACCTGTAATTACAGAGGCCAGTGGTGAGGTTCTGACCATTACAAGGAAAAAAAGGACATCAAATCTTTGTTTCCAAATATATCCCAGGAAGGACAAAGCACTCTCCATTTTTATGAAGTCAACAAGCTCTTTTCTAACTCTTCTGTTTCCTTTGCAATGAGCAAAACTGCAAAGGAAAGAAATCTCGCAGCTAGGAAATAACCCCCCGGGGTGTAGCAGTGCACACTTTCCTAAAAATAAACCCAATTTGGTGTGAGCCACCTGCTGCTTCTAATGGAGAGGCTGAGGAAACACTAATCTGAAGCCCTCAAGGGTTTGTTCTCTTTCATTTTTCTTTCCAAGTTCCCCTTCTATCTCCACGTCAAAATCAACAGTCCTGAGGAATAACTTACAACAAAACACACGTGTCTTCAGGATACTGTTCTACAGGTTTTGGCCAGAGCACAGGCCTGTGCAGGTGTCATCTCAACAAAGGCAGACCAGGCCCATCCGCTCCAACAGCTTGTTGAGGTGGCTGTGTGTCCAGCCCCTCTGACTGCTGCTCAGGTGACGGCGACCTGTTTTGCCTCCTCTAGGACACCAAGGGGGTGGAATCTGGTATTTTCCTCATATCTGACTTCCCTTGCTCTGCCGAAAGCTTTTGAATTTTCTCCATAATGTATCATCATGAATTTGTCTTTGTGCATTATTAAAAGCATCCATTGTACAAATAGACATTTACATATTGATGGATGTGCCATTGCTTCTCTTTTGGAGTTATGGAAAATCCTGCTATAAAACCTTGGTGTGTAAGTCTTTTTTATGAACAAATCATTTTATTTCTTTTATGAACATATAATTTCTAGGTCAGTTAGGGAGTGCATTTAACTTTGTAAGAAGCTACCAAACCCCTGCCCAAAATGATTGCAAGATGCAAGGGAAAGTAACTGTACCAGACCCTTCACATCTCTCCTAACCCATCCTCAGGTTGACCCCTGAACTACTTCCTACCTTAGAGATCATTTGAGTTCTGTACAGTTTGTACTAGTGGAATCATATTTCATGTGTCCTTTTTGTGTAGTCTCTTGTTCTCAGTATGATGCTTTTCTTGAGAGTTGAGAGTTATCCATGTTTTACTCAGATCCATTTTTGTGCTGAATAGTATAGCTTTATGTGCACTTATCGTGATTTGTTTATTCATTCAGTCTTGGCTCTTACAAATAATGCTGTGAACTATAATTGGGAAGTATTTGTGTGAACATATGCCTCCATTTTCTTAGGTAAATACCAAGCAGTGGAATAGCTGGACTATACTTTAGGTGTGTGATTAACTTTAAGAAACTGACATATTATTTTCTAAAATGTTCATATAATTTTTCATTCTTGCTTACAACAGCAAAAAGTCTAGTTACTTTTTATCTTTACCAACATTGGGCATCACCAGTTTTCACTTTTAGGCATTGTGAGGAGTACACAGTATTATTTCATTATAGTTTTAATTTGATATTTCCAGTGGCCAGTGGTGCTGCAGATCACTCCATGTAGTTATAGTTGAGTGTATTTTTTCACGTGGGTACCTGTCAAAACACGTTGCCTATTTTTTATTGGGATATCTGTCATCTTCTAATAAAATTGTCAGAATTCTTCATATTTTAAAGATATAAACCCTTGATAGAGATATGTCTTAACAAATATTTTCAACTTGTTTATAAATTACTTTTTCATTCTATAGTAATGTTTGAAGAGTAGACATTTTAAATTATGATTTATCAATTTTATTTAGTAATTTAAATTATTGGTGTCATTTATGAAAAATAGTCTCATAAAGCAAGGACCTAAAATATTTCACTTAGGCCATCTTCTCAAAGTATAGTTTTGGACTTTGCATGTAGGTCTATAATCCATTTTTAGTTCATCTTTGTGTAATTAGGGGTCAATATTTGGTTTTTCAATATGGATGTACATTTGTTTTATAAACTTTCATTGGAAAGACTATCACATTTCAATACATCACTTAGGCATCATTTTTGCAAATCAATTGATCCTAAACCTGTAGATCTATTTCTGGACTGAATTAGTCCCATTGATTTCTTTTATGATTCTGAATTGCTTATGCATCATTTTGGGAAAGCAGTAGGTCATGACCCTAGGGGTATCTTTTGGACTTCTGTCCTTCATTTTTCGTACTGACCCATTGGCTTTATTAATCTAGGTGATCTTGATTACTGTTTCATCATCTCCTTCTTCCTTCCTTCCCCCCTCTGATTTTTGACCCAGAGTGGACTGGAACTCGCAGTGATCCTCCTGTCTCAGCCTGTCAAGTGCTGGGAGTAGAGACATGCACCATCACGCCCAGTGGCTTTGTTTGTAAATTCAGGAAATGTGAGCCCTTCAGCTTTGCCTATTGCTTCTGGAACTGTTTGGCCTATTCTTGTTTTGGGCCTAATCCTATACATTCTAGCATAATTTTTTTTTTCCAGTACAAAAGCTACTGCTGAGAATTTGATGTGAATTTTATTGAGTGTCAGTTTGGGGAAAGTTGATCTTAACAACCTCCTGCTTTCCAGTTATGGACCTGCATGACTGAACTTTTCTTCACTTACTGGAATCTATATTTTTTCTTTTTTATCTATATTTTTAACAGGATTTTTTCAGCATACATCTTGCACTTTTTGTTGTATCTATTTCATGGCTTCATGCTATTGTAATGAAATCATTTCTTACATTTCACTTTCCTATGGTTCATTCTTAGTATTTATAAATACAATCTCTTCCTGCAGTGTTGCTAAATCCAGTTACTGGTTCCTGTAACTTTTATACAGAATACTGTTTTCTCTGAAGGCAATCACACCATTTTGGAATAGAGTCAATTTTGTTTTACAGTAAATCCCCAATTTAGACACATTCCAGTTGTGAACTTGCCCAGATGCATATGTACCTTGCATCACGAACATTGGCAGATGTGGTCAGATGGCAGAAGCAGCCCGGCGAGGGCTGCACCCTGTCTTGCTGTGCTGCTGGGCGCTCCCTGTGTAGTTCTCAGTCAGCCCGGGATGTCCCAGAGTGGGAGGGACACAGTGGGGCTGAGGGGGCTGCTAAGGTGCAAAGCACTATGGTTGGGTATTTGTGTCAGAGGTGTGTAGACTCAGCGAATCCAGCTTCTGAACATTTTCCTGGAACCGAATTTGTTTGTAAGTTGGGCACTTACATTATTAGTCCTTTGTATGATTTTATTTTTCTTGTCTTATTGCAACAAAGACATAGTATAATGAGGAATGTGAACTTGCTGTGTTGCTGGTGTAAAAGAGAAGCGTTTAGTAATTTATTACTGATGATGATGTTACCTTTGTGATGCTTTTGTTTGTTTGTTTTTTAAGAATGTAGAATTATTTAGTGTCTGGCTCAGGATATTCAAATCCAAGATCAGGTGGCCCAGTCAGTGGTATTAGTAGTAAGAACACATTTGTGAGAGTCCACATTTTGGAACAGGATGGGCAGTCCCTGGAAGGCTGGAGAAATTCCCTCTACTTCCTAAATCTTATGTATTTTGGTCATGAATAGGTGTAAAAGTTAACAAAAAATTTTAAGTATTGAGCTAATTATATGACTTGTTTGTTTTTTGGCCTATTAATATAAAGAATAATATTGGGCCGGGGGGTTAGCTCAGTGGTTCCGGCGCCTGCCTCGCAAGCTCAAGGTCCTGAGTTCGATCCCCGGTAACCACATATAATGCTGGGCATGGAGACACGCCCACCAACAATCAACACCGCATACCACAGTGCCAGACGTGGTGGCTCACGCCTGTAATCCCAGCACTCAGGAGGCAGAGACAGCAGGATTGCTGAGTTCGCGGCAGCTTGCCTGGGTACCATAGTGAGCTCAGGGCCAGCCTGAACTATAAAGCGAGACCCTGTCTCAAAAAGCAAAAAAAAAAAAAAAGAATAATATTGACTGATTTTTGAATTTTGAACCAACACTGAATTATTTGGATAAGTCCCATTTGATTATCATATATTTTATTTTTCATATATTATTGATTCATTTAGCTAATGTTTAGCCCATGATTTTTTTTTTTTTTTTTTTTTTGAGACAGGGTCTCGCTTTGTAGTTCAGGCTGGCTCTGAGCTCACTATGTAGTCCAGGCAAGCCTTGAACTCAGCAATCCTCCTGTCTCTGCCTCCCGAGTGCTGGGATTACAGGCGTGAGCCACCACGCCCGGCTAGCCCATGATTTTTGTGTCTCTGCTTATGAAGGATATTGATTTGTGATTTTCTTTTGAAGTGTAAAATTTTTGAATTATCATGAGGTGAATTTTAAGCTTTATCTTTTAAGGAATGTAGAAGGTGGTTTGATGTCTCAGCTTGTGTGTGTGTGTGTGTGTGTGCATATGTGCATGTGTGTGCTGTTTTCTTTCTCTGGATAATTTCATTTTTCTTATTGTTTTTGGATGTGAACAGTTTGGCTGTGATATGTTTCATATACTTTCCCTTCCTTCCCTTTTCTTTTCTTCTTTCCTCCTCTCTTTTCTTTCTTTCTTTTTTTGCTTACATATATTTTCCTTGCTTTCCTTGTGCTTAATTTTTTTGTAATTCTCAGGTCTTTGGTCTAGTCAATCTTTTGATTGACCATATATTTTGATTGACCATATATTTTGGTCTAGTCAATTTTTTTAGTCTATCAATATTTTGGTCTATCAATATTCTCAGGTCTAGTCAATATTTTTTTTTTTTTTTTTTGCTTTTTGAGACAGGGTCTCACTTTGTAGTTCAGGCTGGCCCTGAGCTCACTATGGTGCCCAGGCAAGCTGCCGCAAACTCAGCAATCCTCCTGTCTCTGCCTCCCAAGTACTGGGATGACAGGCGTGAACCACCACATCCGGCATTGTGGTATGCGGTGTTGATTGTTGGTGGGTGTGTCTCCACGCCCAGCATTATATGTGGTTACCGGGGATCGAACTCAGGACCTTGCGCTTGCGAGGCAGGCGCCGGAACCACTGAGCCAACCCTCTGGCCCTAGTCAATATTTTTTAAGATTAGGGGACATACTGATGCTCTTCTTCACCTATATGTTTTGTGTCATTCTCACTCTCGTCTTCTGAGTTGATAGTCCCTGGATGCTTTGCTCAATTTTTTTTCAGTCTTTTCCTCTCTCTTTCCTTCTTTTTGTGCTTGACAATCTTTATTGTATATTGTAAATTGTAATTGTCTTATTGATACTTGAGATGTTTTCTTCCTGTAAAACTGTTCCGTATTTAGTAAAGTCAAACAATTACTGAAGTAACACTTTAATTTTGTACACATTTAGTTTAATGTTTTGTTAGATAGATTAACAAAACACCCAGGTTCCCAGGCCCATCTGACTTGTAGATAGCACCTTCGATCTCCATTTCTCTATCATCCTGCTGGTACATAATTTTAAGATCTGTTTGGGTGAGTCTAGAGCAGAGTTTCTTTGGAAATCTTGGACATTGACTATCCCTCAAAGCCCACATAAGGCTTTGGACCCCAAAGTCGAGCTGATGGGTCTTTTTGGGGTATAGCCTTGTGAGGCCATTAGGTTACAGGAAGCACACCTTCAAAAGGAGCCATGGGACCCTGGCCTGGTCTCTCTCTCTCTCCCTTTACTTCCTCCCTTGGGAGTTGGTTCCTCCTTTTATCATAACATGCTGTCTCAACACAGGCCCAAAAGAGCAGGTCAGTCAGTAATGGACCGGAACTTCCAGAACTGTGAGCCAAAATAAACCTTTTCTCTTTGAAACTTAGTTGTCTTGGGCACTTGGTTCTAATAAAGGAAAGTAAACAGAGGTAACAATATGAATCTTAAACTCTATTTCTTGCTAAAAGTTTAGGGCGGGGCCCAGAGAGTAAGTAGCAAGATGTTAACCAATGAAGCCTCCACTCCAGCCCATGGAATAATGACAGCATCATCCCTGTTTTGGCCTCAAGTCTCCTGTTCTATATTCATCCCCATTGCAACCATTTCTTTGGAAGGCCCACATTCTCTTCATTCGGCATATGTGCGGCCAAGCGCATACTAGGGACCCCCACATAGACTTCCGGGGCTTTCCCTTTAGGGATCCACTGATATCCAGTCTGTCAAAGATGCCTGCTGACTCAGCCCCCCCAGTGTTACTCTCTGTTCTCCTGAGACAGTGCGAGGGAGGGGCTCTCCACGGGGGGGCACGGGCGATGTGGGGTTTGCCTCGGGGCAGCACTGGGTCACCTCAGAGCCCGCCTCCTCATGTCATGCTCCTTTCCGAGCTGCACGTTCAGGGAGTGGCGGCGGCGCAGGAGAAAGATGGGCCCCGGAGTCACTGGATGCAAGAGCTCCCTGCAACCCTTCCAAAGCTAGAGCTACAGCAGGCAAAACCACTGAGAGTTGAAGGTCCATTCATTGGCTATTTCAATACTCTTTCCTCAAAAATTCTGTCTTCTGATTTTTTTAAGTGTCACCATTCATTTTTTTCCTTATGTCACTGAATTCGATCTGAAGATGATTGTGCAGGTGGTTCAGCTTCTCCCAGTTGTCAGTGGACTTCGGAATTTCAGTCTCGGAAGCCCTGAGTTCTGCAGAGCTGCAGTGGTGGCACCTGCCACGTGGCTGGGCACCATACTAGATATTTAAGAGATCATGATAAAAAAAAAAAGCAGGGAATGACCCCTACCAGAGAAAAAAGATATTTAAATAAATATTTGCAGAAAAATGGGATTCGGGTTGTAGATAGAAGGTGCACGTTCTGTGACAAAGCACTGGGGTCTGTGTGGCCCAGATGAATCAGGGATAATCTCTAGGAAAAATCCTGCAAAGTTGAGTCTTAAAGAATACATAGGCATCAACTAAAGACCTCATGGAGATGGAAGAAAGTTTGGACAGAAGAAACAGTAATTTACAAAGGAAAATCAAAAACAAATGGCAAATATGTGATACTTTAACCTCATTAATAATAAACATTTAATTAAGAAGAAGTATCATAGTCACTTGTCAAATTTGCAAAGATTATTTAAATATTATTCCTAGGGGTTTTAAAGAAATAGCATCCTCTACGTTAAACTTGCACAATTCTGCTAGTAAAGGTAGAAATGTATCAAGAGTCCCAGGAAAAAAGTGAGAGTCTACTTTCAAGGAATTTATCCTAATGAAAAAACTCCAGACCAGAGACAGGGAAATGGGCAAAAAAAATATTGGTGTGATACATAATGAATATATATCATGGAGTCATTAACATTATAGTTTTAAGACGCGGTTACTGACATAGGACTATGTGTGTGACATAACATGAAATGGTCAGAAGTACAATAAGAAACAGTGTGTAAAGCATGCAGTCCTCAGCAGGTTACACATGATGTAGGGACCCCAAAGGGACCCCAAAAACTGCCAAACACACCAAAGGTTCATGTCTCCCTCATATCCCAGTTGAATACAGATTATAGAGCTCTTCTGTGTGACATTTCTTGGATGTGCAGTGCAGGGACACGGGATGTTCTCACTGCAAGATGGGCAGGCAGGACGAGGCTCGGCCAACGGTACAGGGAGATCTATTGCCAGCATGGGGAATGGTACAGTCCAGTTACCCTACTTCTTGGATCAGACAGCCATGCGGGCCAACTGGAAGAGAGAGAGAAACATAGATGGACACATAAATATTTGGTGAAAACAATCTCTGACACATTATGATTCCCAGTTCTAGGAGACCAGTCTTCATATCTTTCTACTTATCTGTATCCATTCACTGTCTCCATCCATCTATTCATTTACAAAGTTGTATGTAAGAAGAGATTAGATTATATAAACATTCTCCCTGTGATTATATACAGATACAATAGGTGATTTTTCCTTATCTTGCTCTGAATTAAAAAAAATATTTCACTGTAGGTGTACTTATATAATAAGAAAAAACGATGTTCCATTTATTTTTAAAGGCGCAGCCAACACACTTCAGTAACCTCCTTGATTGAGGGGGAGGATAATGTGAATTAGCAGCACCCTGAGTTATAGACTGTTTGCAAAGAGACACAGCTTTATTACTTTTAACTACCATCTTGGCCCTGCTTTAATGAATAGGTACGAATGATTTATAATTAGCCTAGTAATTGTTTGTGTTTAATTAAATACTTTTAATGTGGCTTGAGAACTTTCTTATGTGCTTCCTAATGTCAACTCAATTTTTCTTTCAGTATCATGAATTCTTGAATGGAGAGCATCTCAATTCATGAGCTGTAATTGTGCACATCGAAGTAAATGCACACGTGCGTAAGAAAACAAAGTCCTCATGACTCGGGAAAGGCACTGTGAAACAGCAGGTAGGTACCAGTACTCACTGTGTGAAACACCCTCGAATAATAGTAGGAAGGACATGATCTCCCTGGGGTGGGAATCATCCAGCTTCCAGACGCAAAGGGCTTAGACCCTGTCACCTGCCCCATGGTAGAGACACAAGACACAGCTCACTCCCACTTTGTCAGCCAGGAAAGGTGCGGGGAAGGATGTCCGAATATGTTTGCACATTATCTGCTGCCTCAACTCGGAGGAGCCTCTCTGGTTTTTCCAGGACAGCTCTGGTGGTCTTCCTTGAGCTCCTCCCATCCACCTGCAGGCCTGTACCAGGGAATGGGGGATGTGTGTCGAGAAATGCACCACCCTGGTGGTACTGGGTGCTCCCGCAAGCCCACAAGGGCCTCTTTGTCTTCATCTAAAGAGGTGGGATTCTCAAGTCAGGACCCCAGTCATGCTAGCCTAGGAATTTCAATGCCTTCATCTTGCCTGGACCGCCGTGTGGGGTCAGTCAAATGAGTGAACCCCCGGCTGTCCTTTCTCTTGGGGAAGGAGCAGGGACCAGGTGGGCTGCTGGCGGGATGCGTCGTTGCTGAGAGGAGGGGGCTGTGTTTCCTGTGCATGGCTCACAGTCACAGGAAAGCCAGCAGAGCCAGAGCCCACGTCCGCCCTGGGAAAGACACTGATGTGAGGCTGGGATGGGTCCCGGGATGATTTCCTCTATGGGGTCCTAGGAAAAAGTCATGGAGCCAGAGATCTGGATAGAGGCAAATCCTCATGGCATCACATGGGCTTTTTAATCTGAGAAGCCTGGATTCAAACCCTAAATCTACCACCCAATGGCTATACAAATCAGAGGAAATACTTTAGCTTTCTAAACCTAGGACTCCTCATCTACAAAGTGCTTATGGTAAGTCTCACTTCGGAAGATTCTGCAGGGTATCTGAGACGGAGGAAACGGCACAGCACCCAGAGCACATCTTGGCTTCCTGCTACTTGAATTGCTGTCCTTGATATACTAACTGGATGTAATTTCAAACCCAAATAAGAAGACACATAGGTATTTAAACTAGAATGCCCGGGGGAATTTGGATTAGCACTATCTACTGAAATTCTAAGTGAATATGTCTATGAATTCCAGTTTTCAGTATTAGATAGTAAGAATTACACTAGTGAGGCAGGTTAGGACATATGCCTATAATCTTAGAACTCTGGGAGGCGGAGGCAGAAAGACTGTATGTTCAGGCTCCGCCCCCAGCAACTTAGTGAGGCTGTTTTAAAATTTAAAAATAAAGAGTCAGGGGATGCAGTAACAGTGAACATCCTAGATTCAGTCCTTAGTATCCCCCACAACATACATGTGCAGAGGAACACACATACATGTGCACTTGACATCGTTTATAACTTCAGGAAAAGAAAACATGTTGATAAGTGGGAAAGTAAAATGTGATATGGAAAATAAGCCATCATGTAAGGAAATGAAGTAGATCTACAAATTATAGTTCCATTATATAATTTTATATACAATGTACAATTATATATATAATTAGCGCACAACATACAATTATATATATAATGAATACAAAAGATTCATTGTCTTTTCTCAAAGTTTCATGTGGATGCAACCAGTTTGATGCCATGTACCTAAAACACATAAATGAGGTAGTTCTGTGCCGTATACAACATGGGGTATTGGAAAGGAGCTACAGGAAGCGAGAAAGACGGGGAAACAGTGGCAACATGTGACAAGCTTTGCCTGTCTCTAAGAAGGAGATGCTGCAGGAAGATGTTTGGGCAAGGTGAAATTCGGAAGTATCTCCACTCTTTTAAACTTGCCCAAGGAGAAGCTATTCACATAGAAACTGTGATGAGCCTTTAATTTTGGAAACTGTGTGGTCCAGGCATCTTTTAAGAATCTATTAGGAAACTAAAAGCCTGGTCTTAGAGACCAAGGACCAAATTCAGAGCAAACAAGTCCCTGAGCCATCGGGCCGGAAAGCACTGACTGTGTGTGTGTGTGTGGGGGGGGGGGGGAAGTGCTGGCAGGAACGAGGAGTCAGACGGGTTTTAATGGTGGGAGAGAGAAATGGAGCCGGTAAAGAATAGGCAAGAAGCAACATACCTGCTGGTGGCCTAAGGGCAAATGCTCTTCACGAGCCTGGTAGGATGCCCGGGATGCACTTTCCCTCGCGGCAAGTCTCTTGATCTCTAACATCTACACACACTTTCTCTTAAGAAACTTTCTTTACAGACCTCTTGGCCCATAGCTAGAGAACTGATTTCCTGAGTGGCTGATTAGAACAGGTAACTCCCTGACTTTCTGATCTGCGAAACTATCTGTGCTCCACAGTCTGCAGAAGAGACTCTGAACCCAGCAGCTGCGCATCCTGAGCAAGGCAGGGAGACTGGGCGGTTCCCAGCTGCCACCATCGCAGAGAAGCAGAGAGAAAGCAGGCGAGAGCAGAGGAAGGCAGGCCATGGGTCGGTGCAGCAGGGGCCTGGCCGGGCAGTGCTCCAGGAAGCAGGTGCCACAGCCAGCAGGAGCTGCCCTCACTCCGCTCCAGCCCAGCCCAGCACTGGGTAGACAGAGGCGCCGGGTGGCTGTCAGCACTGTGCGGCCAAAAAGCCAATGCAGTCAGGCAGATGACAGATGCTCTTGACCTGGGTCCCAAGGGCTCTGCTTATTGCTCTGGCACTTTGGAGATCCGTCTCTTAAGGTCAGTGATAACTGTGCTTAAATTGTAGCCTTTGGAACCAGATTATCTGAGTTTTTGGAGTCACAATTCTACTATAATACCAGTTCAACTGTCTGAATTGTGGGTCAGTAGTAAAAAATCCACAGGTTCGAAAGGCTCGAAACGATAAAATCATGTTTTTTGCTTCTGTTGTGTATCTGTAGAGCATCTGTCACAAGGCTGAGGGCATCACTGCCCCCTGAAGGGTACGGAGGAAGTGGCCGATGGAATGAGCCCTGACACTTAAAGCTTTCGCCTCAGATGACCTATGTCGCTTCTCACCCAGCCACATCAAGTCCTACACTTGATTCAACGGACAAGAAGGTGCAATATTTCTAGTATCTAGAAAGTGGAAAATCAGCCTATTCAGGTGACTCCCACAGAAATCTATCATAACTGTCACTTGCTGTGTGAGCTACAGCAAGTTTCTTAACTTCTCTGTGCATCAGTCTTCTCATCTTTACATTAGAGGCAATTAGAATGCCCAGCAAGGTGCACTGAGAAATAAATGCAGCCTATAGCAGTGTTTAACAGTATAGCTCTCAATAAATCTCCGATCATGACCGGTTTATTCCAGGTAAAAACAAACTAACTTTTGTTACCGGAAGTGACCAAATATGCTGTTAGCCCCCGCAAACACAATGGGACATCTCTCCTTAGTACTGGGCAGGCTCAGTTCTCTCTGCTTAGCGATTCATCTTGAGGATGTCAAGAAGTTACCTCCGGGAGCTCATGGATCGTAAAGAGCTTCGGATCCGTAAATCGAAAGTGCAGCTGGGATTTTCTGAAGGGACATACGCTGAGCTGAGGAAGAGTGCCAGGCAACCTGGAGAGCTAACACGTGGGCAGAGGGCAGGCACAGCAGGACATGAGCCCTGAGAAGTGTATCTGCAAAGCCTACTCCGTGCCAGGGCCCGAGACCGGGGATGTTCTTCATGTGCAAACAGAAGGCGGAGCAGGAGGCAGACAAGCAGACGGCAGTTCTTTTTAAAAGGAGGCAGTAAAAAGTCGGGGGAGGAGAATGCGAGAGGCAAGAAAAGAACTGGAGCTACAGGTGGGAACATGGTTTGGGGATCCGGATAATCTTGGGAAGAAAGAAATTCTTGGGATGATGTAAGAGAGAGTCCCAGAAGTGCTTCTTATTTTCATGTTCCAAGCTTCAAAATGAAGGCGCCATCATAAAAATCTGAGAATAGTTTTCAAGCCACGGAAGACTAACTTTGAACTGGTTTACACAGAGAAGGCACTTTATTGGCTCTCATAAGTGGGAAGTCCTAGACTGGGCAGGACCTCAGCCAGAACTGCACCTGTGTACTAAATCAGTATCATCAGAGTCACTTAGTTTTTTAAGTTTTCTTTTGCAGGTGTTTAATTCTCAAGCAATTTTTTTCCCTCCTAGTGCCATTATAATAGCTGGCACCTGTGAACTTATAGTCTGTTTTGCCATCATTTTTGTTAAAAACAAACAAACAAACAAACAAACAAACAAACAAACAAACAAACAAACAGTCTCCTCCTTTGCCTCTCCAGAAACAGTCTGGGACTTTTTCCTCTTGCTAATGGAACAATCCAGATGAAATTTTCTGACTGAATAAGCGTGACACTTTGTCAACTATTTCTGATCGAATGGGTTTGGGTCACATGGATGGTTTCTGATTGGACAGGCTTGGGTCATATGACTAACCATGGACTATCAAAGGACATGAGAGAAATGAAAATGATGGTACTTGAAAACAGCTACAATAGGGGGCAAAGCAGATGGGAAAATTAATGAACAATTGCTTTCATTGTTTTTATACACTGACAGGACTGCAGTCTTCACTCACATACCTGCCTTTACTAGCAGGCAGGGATAACGCTTATCCCAGATTGGTGTAGTTTCAGAACACTCCCTGTCTTGGAGCTACCATCTCCCACAGTCTTGTCAAGGAGGCTGTTTTCTCTGTCCTGTCCTGTTTTCCCAGAAGACCCTAAACTAACCCTTGGGTCCAAGAACAATCACCAAGAGTGAGTTCTTAATTTTCTGCTTCATCCATGCCCTTAAATCTTCCCCTAAGGTACTGCCTAGATTCTTGCTTTGTGTTAGAGAGATAACCCAGAACCAAGACACCAAACCACAAGGAGTGGGGCTTCACAGGCAAAGTCCAATGTTATAAGGGAATAAGACTTCACATGTCTTTCAGACAATGAGGACTTTCGATTCTGGTGGACCAAAGATGACACAGATAAAGTTACACAAATCTGGCATGAAATAATATGTACCTTAACTCTCCTTTGTCCTAATCACATCCAAACCACTGCCAAGTCTCTCAGGAGTAATCAGTTTCACCTTATTCCCACAATGCATAGAACAGATCAATTGCAGCACCTGTGTTTCCTTGACATCTATCTATCTATCTATCTATCTATCTATCTATCTATCTATCTATCATCTATCATCTATTTTTTGAGACAGAGTCTCGCTTTGTAGTTCAGGCTGGCCCTGAGCTCACTATGTAGCCCAGGCAAGCCTCGAACTCAGCAATCCTCTTGTCTGCCACCCAAGTGCTGGGATTATAGGCATGAGCCACCACGCCCGGCTTGCCTTGTTTGTTTGTTTGTTTATTTATTTGCCTTGGAATTGAACCCAGGGCCCTTCCAAGGAGTCATATTCTTTTAAAAATATTTTATTTTGAGACAGGATTCTGCCTGTTGTCCCAGACTGTGCTCAAATGTGCAGTCACACTTCCTCAAGCTCTCAGAGAGAGCTGGGTTTACCAGAGTGCACCTCTACATCCAATTTCTTATTCATTTCACTATGACTGGTTCTTAGGTGGTAGAGAGGTATTTAATAAAAGTGTGATGGATGTGTGGCTGAATTGTTTATGCAGATTGAGCCAGAAGAGGCATTAGGAATTTATAAAACCCATTGACTATACAGATGAAGAAACTGTCACACGGTGAGGGCAAATAATTTCACCTAAAACGCCCAGAACATTTGATGGAATGTAAAAATTGAAGTGTAGATCTGCTCAGCCCCAAACTATTTGAATTTCAGCCCTGCCCTACAGGGTGTGCTCAGTCTTGGAATTTATCATGCACTATGTCACCCACTCTCCCTGCTAAGTCCCGTTCTTAACCAGGAGGAAGCAAAGCACCACAAAACACTCCCAGCCCTGTGAATGTTTAGAGAATCAATCATCCAACCTCGGTCTCCCGTCGTGTTCCCATTGGTGGGAAAGCTGGAACCCAGCCCACCCTGGAGACCACACTTCTTTCTCTGTCTCACTCCTCCCCAGGCAGCAGGTCTGAAATAGAAACACTGAAGTGTGTACCAGGATGGTGATGCTGGGAGCTGGAAGCCTCCTTCTGGTGCCAAGGAGAACAGGAAAGCTTAGAAGTTCAGAGGACTGATGCTTCCACGGTGGGGAGGCAGCTCCCTATGGCAACAAGCCCCTGGCACGTGGAACCCACAGCTGCCAGCCCAGGCCTGTGAGAGACAGTAAAGAAAGAAGGGAACATTCCACAGGAAATAAACAATTTGTACTGAAAATACTCGTGAAGTGTCTTATTTTTTCTTCTGAAAACCCAGTAACTTAGGCAAGATATAGTAATAACATCTCGCACGTTACCCACCATATGTGTAATATCTATAATTGCACTGGATCCTTACAACAACCTTACAAGGAAAGTAATATAATTATCCTCACCTTCATGATGTAAGAAAATGAGTCATAGTACGGTTAAATTACTTGCCTAGAGTCACCTGCTTCAGAGCTGGTAGAGCAGATGGTAGAGCTCAGACAGTGTGCCTATACCCACGTGCATAGCCAGTAGATGAAAAGTCTTATGATAACACCAGAATCTTTGAGGTCATATTCTTTCTTGGGATCGTTTTAACAGTATAATTCTGTGCATGTCTTATTTTCCCTATCAGTAAAAGAAAACTAAGAGTGTCTACCTGATAAGTTATGTGGTTACCAAATAACGTTACATGGGTAAGCATGCAATGCCAAGTGTAACTGAGTCTAGATAACACAGGAAGCTTTGGAATGAGCATGTTTCCAACATAACCTTAATTTACTGAGTGCCGGTCAGCAAATCCTTTAAGATTCCATGAACCTCAGACTTGAAAGTAGAGATGAAATTTTTTTTGTACGCAAAATAATGTTTACCTGTTAAAGAACTGAGTAATAGTTTTTACTTATTAAGACGGGTGATGACTATTGAAGACTGTACAGAAACACTGTGTGAGGCCAGTGTATGGGCAGCTCACGGAGGTGGTGGTTTCCATTTGTTGATCATCACTTCTTCAGTCAGTGAGCCTGACCTTGGCCCTGTGAGGCTCTAATCCAAACTCCCAGACTGGAAGGTGGGAAGGTGGTTCAAAGGCAAGAACATTTGAAAGTACAGATGAATTCATAGACATAGCGAGAGGATTCAGACTCCGAAGGGCACACATGTGATTGGCATTCATGGCAAGTTTTTAAAGATTAGGATCTGCTTGAGGAAAGCAAGCTGAGTACACTGATCTGGCGGCCTGTGAGCTTTTGTTACTCAGAAATCAGAGGAGGCATCAACCCAGCTGATGGCCAACAGTGCTGAGCTGCAATTCCAGCATGTAACAGCAGGTGTCAGTGTGGCTCGATTTCATTTTCATGAAAGTGCTTCTATTTGCCAAACTATTGGTTCCAGATGGCAAAAGAATTTTAAGTTCATATGAGCCAGTAACATTTCATATGAAACAGGAGCCACTGTACTCTTTCACCTGTATAGTGACATCTGATCATAGGCAGATTTCCAGTCTCCGGACCACTGCTCAGAAATGGTTGTTCTAATTGTGGGTCAGAGAACAGCTGTGAATTCCAGAACCTTGCATAGTCTTGTGGTGGAAAGTGAATCCTCTAATACCCATGCCAAACACTGAAGTAAAAAGAAGAGAATGAGTTGATGGGTAAAGCAGAGACTAAAAAAAGCTTTAAAGTGGCCAAATTTACAATTCACCGTATTATTTGTTTATTTTTGAGCCAGGGTCTCGCTTTGTAGTTCAGGCTGGCCCTGAGTTCACGATAGAGCCCATGCAAACCTCGATCTCAGCAATCCTCCCTCCTCTGCCTCCTGAATGCTGGGATTACAGGCGTGAGCCACCGCACCCAGCCTTGTGATACATGGTACCGGGGTTCAAACTCGGGACCTTGCACTTGTGAAACAGATACCGGCATCATTGAGCTAAATACCCAGCCCAACTTACCATACTCTTAAGCCAAGATTCATAGGTTTAAAAAGTATATATATATATATATATATATATATATATATATATATATATATATATATATAATGAAAAACTCATAGACATATACCCTCGTGGCAAAAATTATTTCTATTAAGAACTAGATATGATCTCAAACTACACTGTACACTTAAATACAAAATTTTCACTACAGTCAAACATACATTATTATTCGTCCCCCTCAAAATATTCCCTACCCTGCAGGCACACTTATCCATCTTTTTTGTCACTTTCTGAAGTGGTTCTAGAAGTTCTGCTTCCTGAGATGGCAGGTTGTGGCTGTCTAGATGTCTCAAATCAACTAGAAACATTGACCTCTCATGGTCTTTCTGATTTTGGCAAAGACCAAGAAGTCTCAGGGAACAAGATCCTGTGAGTACGATGAGAGAAACACACGGCAAAACTTTGACGAGCTGCCTTTCACTTGGGTGGCACTCAGCACCCATTTTTTTTCTTGAATTTCTCACTTATTTTAATTTTTAATTTATGTGAATGTAAAACAAAATCGCCTAACAAAATAAGAGAATAAGAATAATTAATAAACTAGGCATCATTATCATCAAGGTAATTACTCAGAGTAAAAGACATAGGCGAGATTCTTATAAAAAAGAAGCAGATAATAGCACAACACTTTCTTTTCCACAGGCTGAGAATCAAATTTAACTGGAAGTATTTCTAGACAAATGGATGCGACTTGAGGATATAATATTAAATGAAGTAAGATGCACAATCTTAAATACTGCATGTTTTTACATGACATAATCAATATATATGAAGAGAGTGCAAACAAAATAGAAGGTAGATAAAAACAAGAAATTCAAATAATTCCCTCATTCACCATTCACCAACATTTGTAATCAGATCCATGAAGATATGCAGGAGGAAGGCTAGAACTGCTTTAGAAAGTGCAAATATTATGTTTTTGAATTGAGAGGGGCTATTTTGAGGGGCGTTAGTGACAAGGTGTCTTTTACTATAATATTTTTTTTTATAAAATGAGATTTATTTTTCTGCAATAATATGGGAAACTTTGAAGACACACTCAGATGGAAAGGGCAAGTCTCCACGTACTGTGTCTGGTCTGATTCCGTTTCTGCAGAGCACATCCGTCCAAGGCTGTCCACTCAAGCACACAACATACGAGTGCACATTCACATGCCTACAAAGCTCAGAATACACCGAGCAAAAAATAAGAAATATAATTACCTGTTAATGGTCATCATTTCTTAAAAACTAACTTTACTGGTGCAGTTTAAATATATATATATATACATATATATACACATATATATGTATATATATATGTGTATATATATATGTATATATATATATGACCATCACTTTCATCCAAGGGAGTTTGTTCTTGTACATGATGCTGCTGATTTCTCTTTTTTCTCCTATTCCCCTGCCCTCCCTTCAAACTCCCCTCCACCCCTTATTTACAAAGGCTTTATTTCCATCTTTTCCTTCTTTTGTCAATGTTTTTCCTCCTCCCTTAGCTTCCCTCTACTTTTGAAGTTTCTTGCTATTTCATATTATCTATTACACATTCTGTTCCCCACGTACCCTTTCAGCTTCTTACACTAAAGAGACCCTATGATATCTACATGTGTCCAACTTATTTCACTAAAAATATGGTCTCAAGTTGCATCTATTTAGTTATAAATGTCTCATTTATCTTTCTATGGCTAGATAGTACTCCACTGTACAAAAACACACATCTTTTGTATTCATTTTTCGATTGTGGGATTTGTATTGTTTCCAAGATTTATTCATTACCAACTGTGTCACTATAAACATGGGTGCCCATATATGATTGTAGTATGATACTTTTGACTCTTTTGGGACGATACCCAGCAGGGAGACAGCTAGGTAAAAAGGGGCCTTTAATCCTAGTTGTCCGAAGAATCTCCATACTGATTTTCACAGCAGTTTCACCAGCCTGCACTTCCACCAACAGTGGAGAGGGATCTTTTCCTTCATAGCCCCACCAGCCTTTGCTGTGGGTAGATTTCTTGAGAGCGCATATTCTTTCTGGAGATAGAATCTTTCTGAGATAGCATCTCAGCATGGCTTTTTTTTTTTTTGAGACAGGGTCTCGCTTTGTAGTTCAGGCTGGCCCTGAGCTCACTCTGTAGCCCAGCCAAGCCTTGAACTCAGCAATCCTCCTGCCTCTGCCTCCTGAGTGCTGGGATGACAGACGTGAGCCACCATGCCCGGCACTGTGGTATGTGGTATTGATTGCTGGTGGGCGTGAATCACTACGCCCAGCATTGTATGTGGTTACCGGGATCAAACTCAGGACCTTGCGCTTGCGAAGCAGGCGCCAGAACCACTGAGCTAGATCTCCGGCCCCTCAGTATGGTGTTAACGTGCATCTCTTAGATGACCAGTGACGTTGAATGTTTTTTCATATATTTGTTTGTTGTTTCTATTTCTTTATCTGAGAAGGCCTATCCATTTCAGATGCCCATTTTTGGACTGGATCCAAAAATTGAGGGGTCTGATTTTTTTCAATTTATTTGTATGTTCTCAATATTAGTAATAGTAGAGAGATTACTGGGTACAAATGATTAAAAAATTAGAGATTATGAGTGATGACAATGATTCATGTGTTTCAGTTCAGACATCACAGTTTCACATGCTAGTTTGGATACCTTGCATACGTTTATTAATTTCTATGCATTACTGTTTGTATCTGTAAGGCATAGATCATAATAGCACCTAATCAACAGATAGAATGAAATCATCTATCTCGATTGCTCAACAAAATGTCTGACATATAGTGAGTTTTTCATGAGTTTTAGCTCTTCTGTTTGTCTATACATTAAGCCAGTTTTTGGAGGCTGAAAAACGATGGTGGCAAACCTACAGTGCATGTGTGGCAGCAGGCTGTTTGTCCACAATGAAAACTCTAAAAGGTTTGCCACCACTGGTCTGGGAGAATAATAGTCACCAGAACTTTTTGTTCATTTTTAGAAGCTTTAGCATTACCTAATGTTGTGCAGCAAGTGTTTACTCCTTGTATCAAATAAGTATCTAAGATGGAATAAGTCACTGATTTAAAAAAACAGTTTTTGAAAACTGGCAGCACCAATGTAAAAAGAGACCTCATCTAGACCAGGCTAGTTTCTCCGGAAGTCAGGGCTCATGCTTTCTTGGAGCACTTCCGGACCATCGAGACCTGCCCTTCTTCCCTCTCTCTTAAGGAACTTTGTGCAGAAATCGGACTTATCACAAAGGACCTCAAAGGTAGGAATTTAAAAGAAGTTGTGAAGCCAGAAGGAATAATGGGAACAAACCGAACTCACAACATTCTGCTAATTCAAGGCAGACTGCAATAATAATAAAACAAGCAATAAAATAACAAAGTTATGTGTAATAAGACAAAATGGAGATAAAATAGAATCATAAAAATTCAATTAATTATAAAGAAGGTAGGAAGAGTTGAAAGGATATAAAGAATAGGACTAAGCAGGAAAATAGCAGTGTGCTATGTTTTAGCTCGACCGTATCGCAACAGTATGATATATATATTCTGGCTGTTGCCTGTGGCTTATAATAAACACTCCACTCCCCCCTCATCTTTCTCTTATGGAGCTGGTCACCAGGAAAGTCTCTGGTTGCTCGTTAGGAGGTCACGGACTTATCATTCCCAAGAGCCCTCGTCTCTGCCCTGGAGGAAGGAACACTGTCCAAGAAGCCGGGGGCAGTCTGAGTAGACAGGCTTTGCTGGAATCCCTGCATCAGTCAGTATTTCTAGATAAACAGACACAAGACAGACAGATATATATGAATTTGCAGGCTTATCATGGCCACCCTCAGCGTCTGATGGGGAACGGTCCAGAGGGTCTGTCTGAGTACTGGAGCACACTGCAGTGTCCTGTGTGAGCCTCACTGGGAAGCCGATGAATCCGTGATGGAAGGCCGATGAGTGTAACCCAGAACGCTGGAGAGTCTGCCCTGGAAGCAGGGGATACATCCAGGGTGAAGAAGAAGATTGGAAGGTACAGAAGCAGATGCATCCTTCTCATTCCCCTTTATACCATGCAGTTGATGAGTCACCTAGGGTGGGTCTTCCACACTCTGGGGTGTGGAGTTATTAGAGATGGCTGACTTAGGTAGAAATGTTGTAGGCAGTCAGATACAGCTGGGTACTCAAGAGGGTCAGGACGAGGGTGAAACACCATAGCTCCTCCTAGAGACGTGTCGGCGGCCGGGGAGCAAAATAAAGACAAGATGACCAGCCCTGCATACATCCACAAAAACCAAACAGTGGACCTAATGAGGTCTAGATAGACATCGACCACCCTGATGGGTAACCAAAGGCCTCTGGACCTATTGTTATTACCTTGGAGATATCTTGGTTCTTTCCATCCATGTTTGCAACATGACTTGTTTCCCAATCAGATCACCGTTACCTAAGTGACTATGCTTGTAACCTTATTGGGTGCTTATGGCTGGGGCCCATATTATACTCACATGGGTTTCACCCTATAAAACTCCTCTGTAAACTGGGGTCCCTAGGCTTCCCATTTGGGATCCCTCTTGCTCCTGTGATGCTTTCCTACGCATAAATATCTTTCTACTTTTAACCTCAGTTGTTCCTATAATTCATTCCTTTAGGTTTAGGGAACAAGAACTGGGTGCATCGGGCAGCTTGGAGGAGCCTAACAGGCGGGTGACATTGCATCTCTGGTATTATTTCCTGTGTCAGCATCGCTGAGCTGGTTTTGTTCAGCTTCTCTTAACCAACTACTCAGGTTGATGCAACCAACCATCCCAGTCCCACTCTGTTGGCCTCAGATCACTCTCTGATCACACGCACACATGGTTGTCCAGACTGTAATCGCCTCTTTGCAGTAAACTCCCACAAACCCCAGAAGAGTAGGGCTCAGAGTGCTTGCAGGAAGCACAACAGGCAGAGGTTTCTGAAGGACCGCACTCCAAGAGAGGGCATGGGAGACCTGTGTCCTCCCTCCGCCTCATTCTGCGCATCTCTCCATTTCTAAAAACATCCTTTGTAATTAAACAGCAAATCTAAGGGAAGTTTTCCCTGAGTTCCAGGAGATGGTCATGCAAATTAATCAAATCCAAGGAGGGGTCAAGGGTGCCCTGATTCATAGCCAGTCAGTCAGAAGCACAAGCGGGGCAACCAAGACCCTGCTGTGCCGTCTGAGGTGGAGGGAACATCCTGGGGAATGAGCCTCTGAGGTGACCTCCAGGAGGACCGCAGCTTAACTGAAGTAGAAGACACACAGGCAGCTAGTGTCCACTGCAAAACTTATGCTTACCCGCTGGTGAGGAGAAATCTCCACATAGCCGATGTCAGAAATCTGTGTTGACTATGGTGTGAGACTAAAGCCTGAAAGCAAACCCTTTGTTTCTCCTTTCTGACACATGTCAGTAACAGTGCTCAATGTCAATAGTATAAACACTGAAGTTAAAATACAAAAGGTTGTTTAAGAAACCAGTTTCAATTATGTTCTGCCCACAAGAAGTATACTTCAAAGGTAAAGACACAACAGGATAAGGTTAAAAGGGTATAAGGTTTGTCACAAATTGAAGAGACCTGGCACAGTCATACTAATATCAGACAAGTATTTTTTTAGACCAAAGAATATTACCAGTGTTAAAAAATGCTTTCTTAATGAAAGAAAAATGAGTTCATAAAAGAATACAATCATACCAAACTCCTATGAAATTAATAACAGAGCTTCAAATACACAACGCTAAAGTGAGTAGAACTGCCATACAATTGGATAAAACAACAATTGTAACTAGATACTTTAAGACTCTTACTAATTGATAGAATAGTCAGAGAGGGAATTAGAAAAAACAAAAAGATTTGAATGATCCTACCAACACACCAACATTTATAGAACACTCTACTCCAAAACATCAGAATATACATTCCATTCAAGGGCACATGTAATGGTTAGTACAACAACCATGTTCTAAGTCACAGAAGATCTCAATAAATTAAAATAACTTGTTATAAATAATAATTTACTGTACATTTCAAAAAGCCAGATGAATAGGTATTCCATTAATGCTTTTAAGTTTTGTATTTTCATATATAAGTTAGTAGAAAAAACAAATGATGCTAAATTCAGTTTTGGCAATAAAATAAAAATTTAGAATAGATCTGTAATGTAATTTAAATGTGAATGAATATTACTAGATAATAAAAGAATAAATAAATCTTACAAAGTATGTTCTGTGACTATAATGGGACTCAGCTCAAATCAATAAGTAATCTACAGTGAAATTGTACATTTTAAACATGCATGTTAAAAAGTAAGTTGAAAGCATTTTTAAATGAATAAAATAAAAATTCAAAGTATAAAATTTTGTAAGATATCACTAAAGCAGAATTTTTAGAGTTTTTATTTTTTAATTGAGTTTATTGGTACATTTTAATTATATAATATGAGCACATTCCTCATTGAGAATTTGCACTTGTACAAAGTAGATCTTGTTATTTTTCCCACTCCCTTTCCTCCCCTTCAGCCTTGCCACTGCCCATATACATAAGCTTTGTTTCTATTTTTTCCTTTTTACCATCAAATTTTTTCTTTCCCTTCTCTGCTTTTCCCTGCTCCACCCACTTCCCTTCCGCTTTGAAGATTTACTTCCTATTTTGCAATACATATCGTACACTTTGAATCTCAATTACACTTTCAGTTTCTCACATAAGAGAAACAATATGGTATTTACACATGAGTGTCCTATTTATTTCATTTATGAGTATGACCTCAAGGTGCATCCATTTAGCTATAAATGTCTCTAATTTATTATTCTTTATGGCTAATACTTCATTTTATTTAAAAAAAAACCTCACACCTTTATTGTCACCAACTGATGGGCATTTGAGCTATTTCCAAGATTTAGCTATTACAAACTATGCTGCTATAAATATGGGTGTGCATATGTCACTGTGGTCTGACACTTTTATTTTTTTCAAGAACACACCAGGCAGGGAGATAGTAGGGTTCAATGGGGCCTCTAACCATAGTTAGGAGGACTCTCCACACTAATCTCCCCAGTGGCTGCACCAGATTACCATCCCATCAACAGTGGAGAAGAGTTCCTTTCAGGAAATTTTTTATAGCATAACCCATGTATAAGAAAAATAGGTCTCCAGTCAATTATCAGCTTCTTAGAGTAAGAAAAAGAGAAAAGGACAAGATAAAGAACTAATCCAAAAATAATACACTAGAAAAATGAAACAAAAAACAAAAGAGTAAATCAATAAAGCCAAAAGCTCATTTTTAGAGATCAATACAATTGATTTACCTTTGTTACAAAAAATCGAGAGTACAAATAATCAGTACCAGGTCTGAAAGAGATTCCATCGCACAAATCTTATCAATGTTCAGAGTATACTAACGAAATACTATCAACAGCTTCGTGCCAACACGTTTGGCAATATAGATGAAACCAGTAAATGGTTTATAAGACACAAACAACCAAATCACTCTGAGGAAGAAGTTGCCAACTTGAATTAACTTTATACCTTTTCAAAACATTGAATTTTTAGTTAAAAACCATCTTAAAAAGAAAGCTCTAAGTCCCGGGTGGGGTTTTTTTTTGTGGAGTTTTAAAAATATTTGCATCCAAGATTGTGTGTGTGTGCATGCACACACGTGTGTTGGCTGGTTAGTTGGCTACTTAGGGACATAATAAAGAGGCATGTTAAGAAGGAATTTAGTTTCTTGACACACAACAGTGGAGAGAAGCAGAACTTCTCAGTGAGGAGATGGGATCCCAGGGAGAGCTGGATTTGGACTCTTCCTGCAAATCTACTCTATAAGGACACATTTACAGCCTGCACATCTTTTCTCCCTCTTCCCAACCCTTGTATTTCTATGCCTTGCTCACCCTGGGCTTGCCCGCTCCACCCCAGTGCCCAGCACCGGGCCCAACAGCCCATCCTTTAAGGACCTTGAGAAAGTCAACTGGAAAAGTCACCAAACTTGGAAACCCATCTGAAACGAAAAACAGATGTAGCTTCTCAGTACTTTTTTTTTTTTTTTTTTTTTTTTTTTTTTTTACAAATCCCCAGCTGCAAGTCTGGGTCTCTGGCATGAAGCTGCGTGTCCTTGGCCCCATGTGTTTGATTCTGGTGCTTATCTGTTCAGGAGCTTCTTTTGCAAAATGGTTCCTGACAGCGGATGGGCGACTGTATAAAATATGGGCCGATTTTCAAACATGAAGGTGATAAATGAACAAATTTTCCCCCAGATTGCTGAGCAAACATCAGCAGAGCAAACTAATGTAAAGATATAATCATGATTAATCTCTTGATTAAAATAATTAATCTTGGTTAATTCTGCATTTAATCATTTCTTTTTATCAATGTCTAACATGCAGCTTTATAGAAATATTCATTTAGACTAATGGATATTTCATTCCTCCAATTAGTCTGTTTATTCTGAGCTTCTAAATGCCTCAAGTTCTGGCTCTTTTATTTGTAGAAAACTTCAGTCATCTTATCAGGGCTCTCAGCGGAATGTTCTTTTCGTACCTAAGAGAAATTTGGTGAAGGACAAAAAGGGGGAGTGAATCTCCTTCAGGCCCCAGGACGCTGTCTAGGCAATCACTATCAAATATTTGCTTGGGGATTCAGAATTTCACTCCGGCCATTAATTGTTGTCATGACATCTCACATGTGCTGGGAGTTTGCAGTTCATTCTTTCCTAGCAACATTCTGACAACTTATGCTAAAGTATAGAGTTACCTTTCTCATTTTGTTGATGAGAAAACAGAAGACTAGAGTGGTTATGGAGCTTTGCACTGATTTTTATGGTTAACAGCACAGCCTGGATTGTGGCACACTATAAGTTTGAGTGAGTTTACAGAAAAAAATAAAATAAGCAGCCTAGTGCAGGGCTGAGGACTGTGACCTCTTGGTGAGCAGCCTTTCCAGCCTCTGTGCAGAAGCAGCAGGTCACTTGTGCCCCTGATTCTCGGTTTGTCCATCCTCAGATTGTTTTTCTAAGCATCTGTTCTAAGCTCAGTACTGTTCAGGAGTAAAGCACAGAGCAGGGAACAGCCCAAGGAGCCGGATGCTTCTAGTCCTAGTGAGACCATGCATGATTTCAGATTCAATGCCAGCACCCCGGTAACCAGTTCGTCCACCTAGAAAGACAGGAGAGGGGTTTAGGGAAGAGAGATAGAGAAGAGGGAATGACTGGGTCCGGACAGCTTTGGGAAGACATACCGCCCATCTTGTTCACTCACTTCCTAGATATATTGCTTATCTTCTTGATTTTAAAACTGTCTCTCTCTGTCTCTGTCCACCCCCCACAAGAAGAGGATTTATTTTCCTACTACTGGACTCAAGACCCCACATGCACAAATTAAGGGGGAGGTTAATTTTGCCTCCTGATTTCTACCCATGGCCCTCTGAGAGGGGTCTGGCAGCCAAAAACCTGCTCTTCTCATAGCAGCTACTATGAAGAGAGAAAAAAGAGGAGCCAGGGACAAGAATATGCCCATGTTCTTGCTCTCTTGACCCACTCCCATCAGGGCCCTGGCTCCTCACTGCACATTCAGCTGTGAGCTCATGAATGAGGGGCCTGCTGAGGAGCACAGTACCCCATGATTCAGTCACCTGCCCCACACATGAGGCTTTTGGGGCTGCATTTTAAAAACAAAGCTGTACCCGAAGGTCAGCCTCAGTGGGACATAAATTGTGGCTCATTTCTTGCTGCAATCTCAGACCATGAAGCAGAACCGGGTTCTCAGGTTCTAGGGAAGTCCCCAGTAATGAGCTTCAGGGAGAACACAGGGTCTGGGTGACATGAACACTGAACGAGGCCTCTCATGTCGCCCTCTGGACTTGTGCCCCCAACATGCTGTCTGGGCGCGTCCTCACAACATCCCTAGTTGTCCTTCCCATTCTCTGGCTGAGAAAACTGGCTGAGGCTCAGCAGAGGCTGGCAGCAGACTCAAGGTCACAGGATGGCCAGCTGCTGTGACGCGAGGGCCAATCTCTTCACCGTTGTGCCCTTCTACCCTGGGATAGTAGGTGAGAGGTCCTCAGGAGGCCCCATCCACCCCGCAGTGCCCTCAGGGCTGGTGTCAGGGATCCCCCAAGAGACCTGTGCTCACAGCTTCTCCACCCTGTTGGGTAACAGCGGCCTTAGGCTATTTCAGCTGTGGAAGATTTTGGTGTATTTTCTATTTCTGTGAGTCACAGCAGCCAAAACATATTCACGGTGTGATGGATCCCTTGCTGGTTTCTTCTGATTGTGATTTCTTTAGTGAGACCTGAAAGCAGTGGTCTGTAGCTAAGAGAGGAAACCTCTCCCCTCCATGCTGGAGCAGCTCATGGTCAGCAGTTCGGGTCTCTGTGTAGCCCAGGACCCCAAGAGCACCCCCTGCAGGACAGAAGCGGCCACACTGACGCATCTTCCGTTATGTGACTTGGACTTTATCCAACCCCTTCAACTGCTCAGCAAGAATTCTGAGCCTCACAGAAGGAGAATGGCTTGTTCGTGTCACCTGGCACTTTTAGTGGAAGCCCAGTGCAGGATGGCTTGTCAGGCCTGCCTTCCATAGTGTGCTGCATTCCACTCCGAGACGCATTCGACGTTCTTCTTTTACCTCCTGGTCTTGCAGTTTTGACCACAGCCCCTCTGGCTCCCTTCTTTCCCTGCTCTGAACTTGCCCTTGCTCAGAGCTCCCCTTTGCTATCGTGGGACTCAGCTCTTCATCTCTACTCTTAAAGTGAGATACAAGGGTCACAATGCAGTCATAAAGCAGATTTCCAAATAATTTCAACACTTGACACAATCCTATTACCCTAGCTCACTCAACTGCCACTGGAATGTCTACAAGGTATGATTGAAAAATATGATGATATTTAAATTTTAAAACTTCTTATTACAGTAAAAGCCACATTACCATCAATCCTGCTCAAAATACCCTCTTGTTTGTAACTCCCTGGCCACTCTTGCCACCTTCTGAAGTACATCTGAAAGCCTGATCATTACAAAGTGATCAGAAATATGGTAGATGCGGCTGCTGAGTTCTGTCCAGTGAAAGGCAGGCTCATTAAAACAGTAAAATGTGTCCTGATCCACCAGGAACTGGTGACATTTGGAATTGAGACAGCAAAGACAGGGCACCTAGAGGCACTAAGGACAGAGCACTCTTCCACTAATACCACTAACAGCCTCACACCAAAGACAAAGTTTGGCACAGAAACACCCATAGTAGAAGATGTGAAGATGTGTAAGAAGGTGACCTCCTAGAAGCCAAGGACTCCTCCTCCGATCGCCCACGGAAGAGAGACCAACCTGGCCAATGAATGGGTTTTGGACTTCTCACCTGTAGAATTATGAGACTTCGATTTTTTTGTTTAATCCCCCCAGTTTGTAGTACTTTGTGACAGCAGCCCTAGGAAATGAACGAATGCCTAACAATTGTTCAACATACGGAAATAACATGGATATATTCTTTCTGTACTGCTACAAGTTTTTGAGAGGAGAAGCATATTCTTTTGATATGGTAGTTCAAAAATAAAGGTAGTTCAAAAATAAATTGTTGTAATGTAGCACTTGTCACCACAAAAAATCTTCTGAGTTAGTGTATTTTAAGCACTTACCTAATAATTTTAAATTATGAGATCATTTACTATTATTCACTCTATTTTATAAATAAGAAAAGGAGGTTCAGAGAGATCAGACTTCCCAAAGGCCTCACAAGCAGTAGGTGACAGTGTTGGGACTTAGATCATCTGCCTTTTTTTCTCAGAAACTTTGCCCAGTGTTCTTTGTCTGCACAACATGTGCCATCAGGTTGGGTATTCATTTGCAGGCACAACAGGTAATTACTGATTAGCCTCTGTGTACCAAGAACTGCCCAACAAAGCAATTCAACTTCTAGTGGGAGGGGAAACAATAAATAGGCAGAAACAAACGTACTGTGGTTTCTATGATGATAAATCCAATAACTAATATTAAAAAAGGTAAGAGTAGAATATTTAATGGCATTAAACTAGAATAATCAAGTGCTGGCCTCATGAGAAAGTGACATAGAATAACACCTCAATAAAGTGAGGGTGGACTCTGAAGATGTAGGAGGAAGAGAGGGTCAAGTGTAGAGAGAAAAACCAGATGAGGCAGGGCCAAAGCTGAATTGAGGAGAAACAGACAAGTTTAGGAATCTGTATTTCACTCTAAAGGCACCATATCCAGTGGAAAGTTACTAACGTGTTTTCCTTCATGTAGCAAGTCTGGAGAGAAGCACTATGGGATAGCAAAAAGGTTCTTAGAGGTTTGGAAGCTCCAAGATGCCTGTCTTTTCCAAGACTCCACTATTCTCAGCCTGTGAGTCATATTTGCAGGGTTCTAGGAAAATTTGTACCCTCAGGCATTATGAAGTTAAGAGGATGGATGAAGGGGTAAAGGATTCTGGGGAGGGCACTGTCGTTTTTATATTATGAAGGTGCCATCCTTTTCTGTGGGGCAAGGAACCCTCAGCAGCGATTTTCAAAGACTTTCCTTGGCAGACACCCAGATGGGCACTGTGGCTTCTAGGAGACAGGAAATTGAACGGAAAATCTCTATTCCACTGTCCCAGTCCTCTTTATATGAACAAACAATGGTTAGACAGGCAGCAGAATCTGTGCTCAGCCACCTCTTGGGAGCTTTACCTTGGAAAGAACTTAGGTGCCAGGTGCTGCTGGGATCAAACACAGCTCCCCACAGCTGTCCTTGCTGCGAAGCTCCTGGTTCTCACCTTTAATAAACAGATTGGAATAGGTAAAGATTATATGTGTAGCTGTGCACAGCCTGTGTGGAGAGGGGTCTACACACATGTGTGAGTCACGATGCACAGCTTCACAAGGTAGTCTATCCACATAGAATCTTCCCAGTCTTCTTTTTCACTTGTTACTCTACACTTGGCTCACAAAGGTCATGGTCTGATTTACCTGTGCAGACCAGACTCTGAGCATAAAAGTCTACCTCAGAGGAGGAAAATCAGAAGGAATGCCGTGGATCTTTCTGTGCCTTGCTTACTTAGAGCGTGAGGCAGTGATATCTGTTACATGGATATGTAAAATGTAAAGTGAAAAACAAGCGTACAAAGCACTGGGTATTGTGTCTATTAGATTGGATGTCTGCAAAACAAGGAAAAATTATATTGTCTCTGGCTTGTTGATTCTTTGGACAGGAACACAGCTGCTTTTGAGAAAAATTAGAATATTCCTTGGGGTGAAGAGCACACCAGGTCTCAAACAAGTAGAACCTGACATGATTGTGATCTGTATTTACAAATCTCTTCATAGTATGATTTTACGGCAATTTGAACCAATATATTTGAGAAAAATTAAAATAAAGCTAAATGAGCATCATCTGATTTCCCTCTGGAATTGAAATTTCTCTGAGATTTTCACAAAGTTTCAGTATGACAGGTAGCAGCCTATTTGGGGGAAAAACAGTTCTTTTTTTATTGCAGATGTCTGCTCCCCCCACCTGCTGCCTCCTTTCTTCAGAATCAATCACAGATTATTTTGGTAACTCCCTGCCTTTATCTTGCAATCACTGCCCCAAATATAGATGTAAATACTGTCACCTCCGTCAAAAGCACCTCCCACGCTCACACTGTGACTGAGTGGCTTCCAGCTTCCCCATTGCTTTTGCAAGAGTCCCATTTCCTTTCAAGAATGGCCTTCCTTGGTTTAGTCCTTGGATAGACCAGACAGGGCATCTGTCCAGAAGGCATCTGTCCTTGGTGCTGAAATAGGTTACTTCCTCCCATCCCTCAGGCCATGACTTCTTGGAAAAGGCTCGGTGTGTAATGGAGATAGAATACTTCTGACCTGCTTTGACACTGCCCAGTGTTCCCTAACAGGCCCTGTGTTCCCTCAAACATTGGAACTGTTTCCTAGTTATTGTTTTTATTTGGAGGTTGTGTGGTTTAAATAGATGTATATGGGTGATAAGTTGACAGGGGACATAACTGTGATGATGAATTTTAGATGCCTATTTGGCTGAATTCAGGGATACCTATGTTAGCTAGTAAAGTAGGATTTTGGAGAGTGTGTACAAGAATGGTTCTGAAAAACACTGGTATGTAAGTCAGTGAACTAAGTGAAAAAGATTTGTCCTTAATGGGATGTGTGTGTGGTGGGGGGAGGGGCAAGATCCAATCATCTGGGAGCCTGGTTAGAACAAAAGGTTAGGGAATGCAAATTCATGCTCTTTGCTGAATCTGGAGGCTTTGTTCACTTTGGAAGAAACTAATCACTTTCTCATCCTTTGACCCTGGAATTCCACATTCTCTGGCATTTGACTCCATGACTTGCATTTTCAGCCCTTCACTTTTGGACTGAGAGTGAGTCAGACCATTGCTTCCTTGGTTCTGAGGCCTTCAGAATTGGACTGAGCCATTTATTAGCTTCTCTGGTTCCCCAGCTTCCAGATGGCCTGTTGCAGTACTTCTCAGCATTCACAGTTGTGTGAGCCAAGACAAGTCACCTAATAAATCCCCCTTCCTTATATCATTTATATTTTTACTTCATACTGATTTGATCTTGCTGGAGAACCTAAGGTGTGCTCCTCTCACTGAGTACGTGCACACCTTAGACCTGTTCACAGACCACTGATGTGGGCCTCTACAGATTGCTCTACCACTTGGCAGCTGGCCTTCCTCAAAGCATGCGGTCCTGAGAGAAAGAGGAGAGAATACTCAACGTAGAAGATGCAACCTCTGGATAGCCAAATCTTGGAAGCAATGTCTCCTTGACTGCTACTTGTATTTGTTAGATGTGATATTATACAAAAGGCAACAATGAGTGTCTTAGTGCTGTCTTATCACTAGAACAGCATACCCAAGAAGCAAAGCATTAACCCAGGATAGATTTAATTGGCTTATGTCAAGAGCATGAAGGAAAAGTCTGGCAGAGGACAGCTACTTGCATCCTGCCACCAGGAAGCAGAGAGAGAAAAGACAACCCAAGAGGGAGATGAGTCCTTCCAGGTCACTCCAGAGACCTGCCTCTTCTGACAAGCCTTGTCTCCTAACAATATATTCAGTTATGAACACATCAGTGGATTGAGCCATTGATGCATGTAGTATCCCATGATCACCTCCTAAACGCCCCACTTCTGAACACATGAGGCTTTTGAGAAATATCCTGGACTTGACCTGTAACAATGAGTATCATTTGGTATCATCTTACTAAATGCTCATATTTTCCTTTCCTGTAATATATAGGAATGGTATGATTATTCATCACTGTCTGAGACATACTAAATACCAAACATGTATTTGTGGAATGACTAAACTTGACTTAATGGAATAGAACATAAACAAACTTGGGAAGTATTTACTAACCATTTCAAAAGTAATTGACACTGGATAAAAGGAACAAACATTGCTTTCTAGAAATCCATCATTGCTCGTTAGAGAAAGACACAACTGTACACAGAATATATTACCATGAATGGGGAATGAATAAGTGGAAAGAAGTGCTATGAGACAGCAGTAGAGGAGCCATTCAGAGTATGGTCAAGACGGGAAGATAAGATTATAAGTGAGAAGATACACACCTATGTACAGATATATAAGGGTTCATGTAATATTTGGAGAATAAAGTTGGGGCACAGGAAAGGGTGGGAAATACTGATTTAAAAGATGAACCCATTCAGATCATGAGATCCCCAATTGGAAACACTGGTATTTAGATTTCAGAGTGACAAATACTACTAGTTATAAAAATTTTAGAGGATTCCTGGTGCATTATGGGACATCTCTCATCTACACATGCACTCCCACACACACCTGTTGTGTGATTGAAACATATACACACAACTATATGGTTGAAACACATGAAATTTCCAGTATTTGATAATTTTGACATTCAAGTATAAAAGTTCTTTTTGGGGTAATGTACATTGCTTCAAAAAAAGAAAAAGCTGCCATGAGTTGTTTTATAATCCATGTCCTAGTGATATTGTACACTTCACCAAAGGATATGATGAAGAATCCACAGTGGAGAAAACTCAAAAGATGCTAAAAAATTAAAAGCATGATAAATCTCTTTCAGAGGGGCAGTGTTAGTTTTTAAATACATCTACTTGAGAAATAATTTATACAATGAAATGCACACATTTTAAATAAATGTATTAATTACCTTAGATAAGTATACACACTTAAACAATGACCATTTCACTCAAGTAGTGAATATTTTTATTTCTGTAGGAAAGTCCCTTTGAGTCATTTCCTGTTAAATTCCAACCTGCCCCAGGGAAACACAAAATTACTTTCTGTCATTAAGGATTAGATACAAACTCACAGTCCAGGCTCTTTTGTACTGTACCTTATTTGGCTCTGCATATTTTTGAGATTCCTCTATGTGCATGTAAAATATACTAATTTCTTTTATTTCCAAGAGATGGTATTATTGGATACAATAATTTTTATCTAGTAACCTATTTATGGATATTTGCATTGTTTTTAGTTTGACAGGTCGATCTATGTCACTAAGAACCCCTTTTTGTACAATCCATTTTATCTCAAATTATTACATTATAGCCAATCGAGCATTTCTCTGTATACTGTTTACATAGTGTGTCTTTTTCTTTATCTTTTCACTGCAATCAATTTTACCTTTGAATCTAAAAAGCAGTCCTTTCAGATAATTCTTGCTGGACCTAACTTTATAAAACATAGTTCGGCAATTTTTGCCATTCAGCTACCATTTTTAATGGGCTTATTTACTTCACATTTAATGCAACTGGACTTATATTTTTGATTTAAGTCTATTATTTTTCTTTTTTTGTACTTCTTTTCTCTTTCCTGCTATCTTTGCCTTTATGTAAAATAAACATCTAAATTAACTATTCATTTGATATTTTTATATAGATTCTTTCAATTGTTTCAATTGTTCTATCATTTGTTATATGCATAAGGAATACTCATAATCTATTTAAAATTTATACTGAATCCCTTATTATGAGATATCAGAATCTATATCTCTATAGTTCCAATTTTCCCAGTTACATGTGAACATTTTCATCTATACAGTGCACATGCCCATATTCACCCATCAATATAGGGTTAACATTTTGCTTCCATTAATAACTTTTAAACAAATTAAGAGATAAAAAGAGAGATACAATGTTTTTATCTGTGTTTTTACCATTTCTGGTGCTCTTTATCTTTTTCCCCTTGATATCTGAGTTGCCACCTGGTGAGATTTCTCTTTAACATGAAAGATGCTCATTAGTATCTATTGAAAGATAACAATCTAGAAATGCTTTTCTCTCTTGAGGGATAGTTTTGCACTACCTATAGAATTCCTAGTTACAATTTTATTTGGTTTTCTTTTTAAAGCACTTTGAATACCTCATTTCTTTTGAGTCTTTGTTGTTTGATTTGTGAAGTCAGTCATTAATCGTATTTTTCATCACCTGAATGCAATCTCCCATTTCTTCTTGTTCTTTCAAAAATTTTCTCCTTTTAGCTTTCTGCAGTTTGTTATGATGAATTTACTGTGATTTCATTTGTGTTTATTCTTCTTTAGGGTTCGTTGTGCATCCCCGATATGTGAGTAAATGTCTCCTTCTGATTGCCTTTTCCCCACCCCTCCCTCACTGTCTCTGCCAATCTCTCCCTTGTCTCTGATAATTTTCCTACAACCTCTTTGCTTCTTTTCTACCCCCTTTCATGTTTGAATTCTAATTTTTATCATCTACACTTAAGTTCCCCAATTACTTTTTTCTGTCACCACACACTGAGCCCTTCTATAGAATTTTTCATATTATCTTCAACTTTAAAATTCTTTTTGATTTGGTTAAAGTTTCCATTTATGTTTGAATATCTTATCTGGCCATTGGCTGCTACCACATTTTTCTTTAATTCTTTGAGGATATTTCTAATAGTTGCTTTGAAGCCTTTGTTGCGTGCACACTTAGAGACTACCACGGATCTTTTTTTGATTGATATTTCTTCTGTGTGTGCCTCACATCTTCCTTTTTTGCATGTCCAGCGATTCTGTGGCTGAAGACATATTTGAGTAATTCTGAATTCTGTGTTATTTCTGCCCAATTGTTATTGCTGTTATCATTGTTTTATTGTAACAGTAATTAACTTCTCTGAACTCACCCTGGAGAACTTACCTCCCCCGTGTGTACCTGAGTTCACGGAAATGCTTTAGCTTTTGAAAAACTGTGTTACAGCTATCTCCTTTTAGTCTGGCCACCTAGAATGCTCCACATCCATAGCAAGCTCATGATTTGCACAGAAATTATGCTCAATCCAAACTGTGTATGACATACAGATCCCTCAGTAAAGAGATCACCAGCCCGTAAGTTTCGCCAGAAGCCATTTGACCTTTATGATAAACTGCCACATCTCCTGTGAGGCCACACAGTTAGCTAGAGATTGGATAGAATTTATTACTGGGCTGTGGATCTAGACCCTGTTATGTTATACTTTTCATTTTTCCGTCTTAAATTTATGGCTCTCAATTCAGCACTCTGTCCTTTTCAGCCCAGACACCTGTATTTCCCAACACCTTCAGGCAAGAAGCTCATTAACCCATTGTCGTACCCCACTGCAGTAGCATTCTTCCATGAGTAATCTCTTTTTAAAATATTTACTTTGTAATCTGAAGGACAGATGGTCCCTGACTTACACTGGTTCAAGTTATGATTCTTTCTTTACCATGTGTGAAGGCAACACACATTCTGTAGAAACCATATTTCAACTCTGAATTTGGATCTTTTCCTGGCCTGGCAATATGCAGTGTGCAGGATCCTGCACCGCATGGCTAGGCAGTGGCAGGAAGCCACAGCTCTCTGCTGGCCACACAGTCAGGAGGGCAAATAACTGGTACCCTCCCATGTGCTCTGCATGGATTATGCTCATTTCCTACTTGTGATATTTTCGATTTCCGATAGAGTATAACCACATTTTATTTTGAGTAACATCAATAGATCAACCACAGTCAACATATAGTTGCACTTCATAAATAACCATTCTCTTCCTTACAGATTCTGGGGCCATTTCTTTGTCTGCTCTTTGCCCCTCTCTAGGAATCTCACACAACTCCCAGCAGCACCCCACCCCCTTCTCAGTGCAAGCAATGAAAATCAAGGCTTTTGTGCTGAGTTACACCCCGCTCCTTTCCGTATTCTTTTATTTCAAGACAGTGTCTTGATAATTTGATAAATTTCCCAGGCCAGATTCAAGCTTGTAATCATCCTGCCTCATCCTTCCAGTGTTCTGGGTTTAAAGGCCTTCACCATCACATCCAGTTTTCAATAGCCATATTCTGGAACTGCTTGTAACTACCTGAGACTACTGGCATCTGGCTGGTTTCCCTTCCAACACGTGAGACCTAGATATCACAGGCCTGAGTCAAATTAATAAAACCAGAAGACTTGTGCCCTTTCCCCCAATTTTGATAATCTTAGCTCTGGACTGACTGTTCCAGAAAAACATTCCCACCCCCCAGGTTTCTAGATATTTATTAGAGAAGTAAAGGAGAGAAATAACAATTCTTGTTATTTTATATCTTGCTCTGTTTTTATATTCTGTAGCAAATGGAGCTTTCAATTCTTCAAACTAAAATGAAAGAATATTTTCACCCATCTCATAGCCAAATGTTAAAATACCTTGATAAGAAATTGTAATGGTAAAAATAAGGAGAAAGACACCATCAAGCCATATTTGTGAATAAATAAATTGTTATAAACCCCATGGAGAGTAATTTGGAAATGCTCATTATGATATAAATGTATGTATCACTTGATCCAATGATTCTTTTTACAGAAATTTTAGTCTACAGATCTGCTCAAACATGAACATAACTTTACATATACACTTTATATATATATATATATACACACACACACACAAGAATATTTAAGTTTTCATTGTTAACAGCAGCAAAATAGAGGAAACAAATGAAATGTCCATCAATACATAACAAGTTAAATAAATATGGATTCATGCAACTAATTAGTACTATGCAGATATTAAAAATCATAAGGGGTGGGTTGGAAATTTAGCTCAATGGTTCCAGCACCTGCCTTGCAAGTGCAAGGCCCTGAGTTTGATCCCAGTAACCACATACAATGCTGGGCGTGGTGACTCATGCCCACCAGCAATCAATACCACCTACCACAGTGCCGGGCATGGGGGCTCACACCTGTAATCCCAGCACTTGGGAGGCAGAGACAGGAGAATTGCTGAGTTCCAGGCTTGCCTGGGCTACATAGTGAACTGAGGGCCAGCCTGAACTACAAAACAAGACCCTGTCTCAAAAAAAAAATCATGAGGGGTATCTGTCAGATTAAATATACAAGGAAAACAATGTGTAAAATGTCCCACTATTTATAAGCCATTCGCTGTTACTCAAGAACTAAAGGTAGGGAGCTCCGTGTGAGGGGGAGCAATTCTTGACCCAATACTTTTTGGTAGACAGAATATACTACAGTAGCTAGTGATTACTTTTTTTTTACCATAAACATTATTCTTTTTTAGTTATGTACCATGTAACCAAAGTAAATATATATGTAAGCATATTTGGGAAAGTCTATTTGATGCTAACAATAAATTAGAAAAGATGAGACTAGCACAGTATGGTTCCCACTCCATAGTATTTGTCTAAATACATATTGAAAGAATGAAATACAGAAACAAGACAGCTGCCCTTAGATTATTGCAGTAATATCCAAATGGAACAAATATAAGGAATACTTCAGAAATAAATCTCAGTGCCCAGGCCGTGTCTTCAATTAAGAGGGATAGAAGTCAAAGATAAGGAAAAAAGATTTATCAAGAAGTTGAGTTTTTAAAAATGTATGACTGCTCATTTCAGATGCCCATTTTTGAGTTGGGTCTTTAAACTTGGGGAGGCTGATCTGTTTGAGTTCTTTATATATTGTAGATAATAGACCTTTGTCTGATAAACAGCTAGTTTTTTCCCATGTTGTTGGTGGTCTTTTAGCAGTGCCAGTGACTTCTTTTGCTGTGCAGAAGCTTTTCAGTAGGATGAGATCCCATTTGTTGATTCTTTCTGCTAGTTCTTGTGCTATAGAGGTTTTATTCATAAAGTCTCTGCCTAAGCCAATGTCTCCAAGAGTTTTACCTAGCCTGTTTTCCGGCAGACACTTCTCAGAGGCAGAACTCAAAGCAGCCAAGAAGCATATGAAGAAATGTTCAACATCGCTGGTCATTCGAGAGATGCAAACGAAAACAACACTGAGATTTCATCTCACTCCACAAAGAATGGCCACGATCACAAAATCAACCAACAATAAATGCTGGCGAGGCTGTGGGGAGAAAGGAACCCTTCTCCACTGTTGGTGGGATTGTAGACTTGTGCAACCATTGTGGAGATCTGTGTGGAGATTTCTCAGAAAACTAGGACTAGGGGTCCCATTTGACTCTGCTATCCCCCTGCTAGGAATATACCCAAAAGAATTAAAAACTCACATTGGAAAGACAGATGTACACCCTTGTTCATAGCAGCTCAGTTCGTGATAGCTCAATCTTGGAAACAACCCAAATACCCATCAACTGGAGAGTGGATAAAGAAGATGCATTTTTTTCCCTAAAATGGAGTATTACTCTGCCATAAAGAATGACAAGATCGATCCATTTAGGTGCAAATGGAGACACCTGGAGGATATACTAATAAGTGAAATCAATAGATCACAGATAGGCAAATTCTGGATCTTCTCTTTGACATGAACACCTGTAGATGCAAATGAGCTCTAGAAAGTATGACAGCTTTTATAGAGTAGGATATTTCCATAGGAAATTTGGTGTGGGAATGTAATGAGGGGAAGGAATAAATATGATACAGAAAGAAAATAAAAGAGTATGTATAAAGGGGGTGGGGAGGTGTGGGTGGGTAGGGATATGGGTAACAATGAGAATTAACTTGTGTCATATACTGGTACAAATTCCCCAATGTTATACGTGATTGTGAGATGTATATAAATTGTGCCAATAAAGAATTCAATTTAAAAACAATGTATGACTGCGAGACACTCATGGAAAACTCAGGTAAGATGCGTAGAGAGTTAGGAATTTGGATATGGAGCTCAGGAACATAAATCCTCCCTTTTACGGCTAACAAAATACAGTGATAATTGAAGAGAAAAGGATGGAAGGATCCCTCAGGGAGTGTGTGACTAGAAGATCCCAGAGGGATGAAGACCACTCTGGGAACAATACCATTTGAATAGAGTAGAGGGATACAAAGACTCGTGTTGCAATTCTGAGGAAAAAAAATCATAAAATTTGAAAATCTAACTAACTGTGTGAATGTGAGTGTGTAATAGAAATCACTTATATTTGCCATATCTGTTTTGAGTCAGACTCCAGCTTGGACATTTGATGAGCTCAGACCAGAGAACTGTAAGCAGCAGTAAGGTGTGTCAAAGGCTGATCCAGAGCATTCCTTAGCAGTGGCGTCATGGCCTTTGTGCTGACCAGAGAGGAGGCTGTGTGCTTTGCAGGGTTATGGTGGCCTGGACCACAAGCCCTTTGCCTTGGAGAACCCCTGAGATGCTCTCAGGATCTGGTGAGTGACACATAAGTTTTCAACGTGTAAGGTCCTTGTGGCACTGGGTTTATTCGCTACTGTGACACAAACATACCTTTCTGGGCTGACACAGATATCAGGGCTACCCTTCTCCCTCTCCTTCTTGCAACATTTGCAAGCCACGGAATCCAATTCAGTGTATCTGCTCATTCCCAGAGTAACTTGAGCAACTGTGTCGGTAATACAGCGACAACACAGCATCTCTGCATTGACTGGAAGTCAGGTGTAGAAGCCGTATACACTTGGGAGAACATTCAAAATGCAACACTGATTACACTAGTAAAGACAACCTTGTCACTGTGACCACCTGGTAGCACCCGTCACGCTGATGGCATTTCTGTGTAAGCTCTGTGCTCATGGCTTCCACCCATTGTGCTCTGTATTGTTATTGCATTTGTTAATTCATGGCAACCCTAAGTATTAAAGAAATTAATGCTTACACTGTAAACATTCTGTAACATTTTTGTTCATCTTTATATTTGCTTTTTAATACCACATTGTTATAGTTTGCTTTTGTCTTGGCCGCAAGATTTTTATGACTCATTTACCAATAACTTCGATGACACTTTCCATAGTCTTAGAGAGAGCTTCATTACTGTGACATGTTGTAGAAAGGATTCCATCTTTATTCTTTCTTTTCTCGATTTTTTCTTAATGAAATTTGTTTTTAGAATAGTTTTAATTTTCAGAGAAATTGGGAAAATGGTAGTTTCCATATACTCCTTGCAAATATTTCTATTATTTCCATCATATTATTTCAATTAATAAGCCAATATTGTTATTAACTAATGTCTATAGTTTACTCAGATTTCCATGTATTGTTCATAGTGTTTCTTTCTAGGATCCAACTTAGGATATCACGTGATAGTTAATCATCATGTTTCGTTTTTTTCTTCCAATCTGTGAAAGCTTCTCAGTTGTTTATTTTTCTTGAACTTCACACTTTTGAAGAACGTTTATCAAGTGTTTTGTTATGCCTTATTGTGGATGTATCTGATGTCTTCCTCATAATTAGACTGGATTCTCAGGGTCAGTATGGAGGACACAGAGGTAAATAGCCACTTTTTTTTAATAGAAGGAGTTAACCATGATTTTTGACTATTGATGTTAAACTTAATGAGCTGATAAGTAAAGTTATCCAGCTTCCTGCTGTAGTGTTATTCTATCATCTCTCTCTCTCTCTCTCTCTCTCTCTCTCTCTCTCTCTCTCTCTCTCTCTCTCCACCCTGCTTTTTCAGAGAAGAGAAAATTATTTATGAACAGCTCACACTTAAGTTATGACTCCTGCCATGGAAATATCTTCGACACGTATTAGGTTATTTTTGTGTTTTGAGTACTTCCTTGCTTTCTGCTACTACCCTATGCTGGCCTTCTCTTGTATTCGTCTACACTAGTCCTAGAGTAAGTAGGCCATTTCTCATTGAAGTGCTTGTTTCTTTGATTGGCCCATGGTACTGGACACCAAGAGGTGGACACTGAGATTCTTGGTGCTGTTGAAGTGTCATTTCTATCAAAGCTTTTCAGCAGAGAAGAAAAAACTATCTGTGTACATGCCGACCCATGTGTCTATACGTACCTACAGATATTTGTATTTATTACCATTCGCATCTATATTAACACAGTTTCTCCCACTCTAGCTCATTGCCACTTGGATTGTTTTAACCTCCTCTCCCTGTTGACCTGTGAATTCTCACACCAGTAGTGAAAAGCCTGGTTCCCAGCATCTTCCACTGGCATCACCTACTTACCCAGCTCCAGGGTCTGAGTCCCCTGGGACTGAACCATTGGGACCAACACCTCCCACAGCAGCAGCAAATCTGAGTGTGGTTCAGGGCTATTGCTCTCTGTTCCACAGCTGTATAGATCAGGTTTTTAAAATTTCTTTTTTAGAAATTTGCACTCTTTTCAGTTTGGCAAATATCTGTAGGTTTGGAGCTGTCCCTTCAGTGCATATAGTTAAGGTGTACAGAATGATGTGTTGGTGACCTGATATGGAGGAAAACGGTTACCGAAGTCAAGCAAATGAATACAACCATCATCTCACGTAGTTCCCTTTGTGGTGTGTGGGGTGATATCGTTCAAGATCTGCTGACCTAGCACGTATCCCGCACATAAGAGATTGTCAGCGTTGTCCCCACTCTGAACACCACAGCCCACACTTATCCTGGATACAACTCCAGCTTTTCACACTGTGGCCTCCATCTCCTCAGCGCCACATACCACTTGTGCTAAATGCTCTTTACTCTCTGCGTTTACATTTATGTAGATTTCACATGGCAGTGAGGTCACACAGAGCTTTCCTATTTGCATCTGGCTTCTTGTCCTGTATACTTCCTCTCACCCACGTTAGGAAGGCTATTTGGCTATTTCTTATATTTCTAGTACAGGTAGATTTTCTTGAAACAGTCTCCATTTTTTTCTGGGGTCCTTGAACCTCTTAAAATTATCTGTATGTATCAAGGTTCTCTCTTTGTGTTGCATAAGTTTTGACTCATGCCACAGTGTTGTGTTGTATGTGTTTGCATCTGCAGGCTTCCATTAATTCATAGTGTCATGTGTTTACTCTGACTACACTGCACAAAGCAATGAGACGTCCTAAAAGCCCTCATGGTATATCTGCTTATCCCCCACATATCTGCCAACTAGTGATCTTTCTCCAGTCTTTATAATTTTGCTTTTTTAGAATGTCACTTAATCAGAATCATATAGTAGGTACTGTTTCAGACTGGCTTTTCAACATAGCAATTTGCATTTGTTTCCACCATGTTATTTTAACTTGATAAATCTTTTTTCAATTTTTTAAGTTGAGATAAAATTCATATATGATAAAATTAAGGATTTGTAAGTGTATAATTTAGCAGACTCACTGTTGTACACCTATCTCTCTTTCAAGTTACAAAGCATTTTTGTCGCCCCAAGGAAAACACCTTGGTCATCAGTCACTCTCCTACCCCACTACTCCCCTCCCTGGAAACCTGCTTTCCATATCTGTGCATTTATCTTGTCTTGCAACTTTGTACACATGGAATAGTATACTGTGTGACATCTTTGTGTCCATCTTCCTTCCATTTGCTGTCATGTTTTCAAAGTTATCTTATGTCACAGAATATGCCAGTAATTCAAATTCACTTCTTTTTCTAGCAAAATAATTCCCAATTTATGTATATATTTCATTTTACTTATCTAATTATTAGTTGATGTATATTGGGGTTGTTACCGACTTTCAGCTTTTGAGAATGTGCTGCTGTGACATTTGTGCCAAAATTTGTTTGAGTGTCTGTTTCAATTTACTTGGATATGCACGTGCACCTGGTAGTGGAACTGTTAGGTCATATGACAATTCTATTTTTAACTGAGGAAACATCAGCTGATTTCTATAGCGACTGCATCATCTTTTGTCCTATAAATAATGAGCATGTGTTCATCTTTTCTTTGCTTTTGCTAGTATATGATACTTTCCCTACTATAGTCATTATAGCAGGTGTGAAGTGATAACATATTGTGGTTTTGATTTGCATTTCATTAATGACTAATAATGCTCAGAAGATTTGGGTACTTGCCATCCTTTTGTGCTCCACCTATTGAGAAATGTCTTCAAGGTCTTTGTCAGTTTTCTGATTGGGTTGACTTTTGTTATGAGTTATAATGGTTCTTTGTATACCCTGATGTTAGAACTTTGTACATCCTCGATGTATGATTGGTAAATACTGCTTCTTATCAATGAGTCATCTCTTCACTTAGTTCATTGTCTCTTTGATGAGGTTTTTAATTTTGATGAAGTTCATTTAAATTTTTTGTTATTCTCCTGTTAGTATCATATCTAAAATTCTGTCATGAAATCCTAGATCATGATAATGAACTATTTTCTCTAAGATATTTGTAGTTGCAGCATTTGTATTCAGATTACTAACCCATCTTGAATTAATTTTTATCCAGTACAAAATGAGGAATCTATGTAGAGGTGAGTTTTATGTGGTCTGAGCCAGTGGTCTCTCTCTCTTTCTCTCCCTTTCTTTCTTTCTTTCTCTTTCTTTCTTTCTTTCTTTCTTTCTTTCTTTCTTTCTTTCTTTCTTTCTTTCTTTCTTTCTTTCTTTCTTTCTTTCTTTCTTTCTTTTCTCCCTCTCTCTCTCTCTCTCTCTCTCTCTCTCTCTCTCTCTCTCTCCTCCCCTCTTTCTTTCTTTCTTTTTCCAGCATCAGGGATAGAACTCACAACCTTGCATTTGAGGGGCAGGTGCAGCACCACTGAGTTACAAGATGCCTTTTTTTCTTCATAAAATGGAGTACTACTCAGTCATAAAGGTAAACCTTAGGCATTGATAGCTAAATGGATACACCTTGAGGCATACTCATAAGTGACAAATAGTACACAGATGTATAAATATTGCATCTTTTCTCTAGTGTGGGAGACAGAAAGTGTAATTGAGGCCTAAAATGTATGATAGGTATTGCAAAATAGAAAATGATCAAAGGGAAAGGAGAACTGGGGGGGGGGGAGCAAAAAAAGGAAGAAAAAATTTGATGGTAAAAATAGAAAAACAGAAACAAAATTTATGTATTCAGGAGGCTGGGGATTGAAAGTAGGGCAGAGCAATGAAGAAAATAATAATTAAGATACATCATGTACATCAAATTGTCAATGAGGAATATGATCATAATGCATTTCTAAAATGTACCTTTTTTGCAGTACTGGGTATCAAACTTTAAAACGTGCCTATAAACTCCACTTATTAAAAAAATAAAAGTAAAAAGTAAATCCTTGTCCCCTTAACTTCCTTGTTTTGCACATACATGCATATCAGATTGCTCTAGCATTACTTGTTGAAGGGATTATTCTTGTTCTTCTCTCACTGAAGGTCTTGAAAACCTGTTGAAAACCCATTGACCACTGATCTATGGGTTATTTCAAGACTCTGACTTCTATTTACCTAAACTTTTGTATCTTGTAATTTATCTAAACTTTGTGTGGCATCAGACCTTCTTTTTTTTTTTTTTTTGCTTTTTGAGACAGGGTCTCGCGTTGTAGTTCAGGCTGGCCCTGAGCTCACTACA
>PVIC010000013.1:159572-211241 GCA_004025085.1 Thryonomys swinderianus
GCAATCCTCCTGTCTCTGCCTCCCGAGTGCTGGGATGACAGGCGTGAGCCACCACGTCCGGCATTGTGGTATGCGGTGTTGATTGTTGGTGGGCGTGTCTCCACGCCCAGCATTATATGTGGTTACCGGGGATCGAACTCAGGACCTTGCGCTTGCGAGGCAGGCGCCGGAACCACTGAGCTAACCCTCCGGCCCCAGACCTTCTTGATGATAACACCATTTTAGGAAGTTTTGGACTTGGGGACCATGAGTTCTCCAAATTTATTCTTCTTTTTAAATATCATTCACTTTATCTATGGTACCTTATAGTTCTATGAGCTTGAGAATAAGCTTTTCTGTTCTACGAAAATGATTGTAGGGCTGTTGGGATTATATTGATTCCATAGGTCAATTTGGTTATGTTGTCACCTTAAAACTATTAAGTATTTCAAATCCATGAACAATGGAGTGTTTTTCCATTTTCCACTTATTTATGCCTGTTTAATACCTTTTAGCAATGCTTTGTAGTTCGCCTTATATAAATATTTCATCTACTTGGGTAAATTTATTCTTAGTGTTTTATTCTTCTGAATGATATAAAAATGGTGTCATTTTCTTAGTTTCCTTTTGGGTTATTCATGGATAGCATATTAAAAGATAACTGGATTTTTTGAGGCATGTAACTTTGCTAAGTCCATTTATTAGCTCTAGTAAATTTGTACTTGTAGAAGTTCTATGGATCTTTTTTATATATGTGGTATCACACTGCATATAGTCAGGCAGTTTTACCTCTTCCTAGTTGTCCAACAGATCTGGCTAGGACATCTCATAAAATTTGGAACTGGCATAAGTAAAAGCTGACCCTTTTTCCTGGTGTCCAATATTACATGGGAAGCTTAAAGCCTTTCACCATTAAGTATGAAGTAGATCATTTCTTTTTCTCATTGTAAAATACTCCTTTGTTTGATTCATTTTTAAGCTAAAATATTTGCTTCGCAGAAATGTATTTATGATAAGGAGTGAAGTATTACTTTGGTATGGTTTCTGGTTTTCCTAATAAAATTATTGATTCATTCACACTTCCTTGGACTAATATGCATTTCCTCTATCATTTGATGCATTTATCTCTGTATGTGCTTCAATTTCTACATTCTCTATTTTCTCCTATTGATCTGTTTTTATTTATGTGTTACAACCATCATATTTTAATTTCTTAAGCTTTGCAGTACTTCTATGCATTTGATAGCATTGATCTTTAAAATTACGATTTCTTTTTAAATTGTCTTTCCTATTTTAATTTTTAATGTAAACTTTAATATCACTTTATTTGGTTCAAATAACAAGCCTGCTGGCTTGTTTTAGCGAAATCATATTGAATGTATATAATAATTAGAGCATTAACAATTCATAACATGAGTCTAACAATTCAAATGAAGATAGGCTTTTTCCGTCATTTTGTTTACTAGCCTACCTTTTTAAAGTTTCCTTCGTGCACATAATGCTACATGATTTTTAAAAAGGCATTCCTAAAACTTTTAATTATTTCTCGTGAAAAAATATTCAATTTTTCTTGATTTAGAGATTTAGTGCAGTCTCACAAGCACCCCGTAAATCAAGGTAACTACTCATCTTGTACCAGCCAGTCAGAAAGTATTGGAATCAATATTTATACTCAAATCAGACACTGACACCTGTTTCTCCATCCCAGTGTTATATAGGGCTTCTGAAGAAGGTGGGCGGGGGTGCGTTTAACACATCTGTCTTTCCCCAGAAGGACGGGAGCACTCACCCGGTTTCCACACAGAAGTGACCTTTGAGGCTTGAGTAGTAGGAGTGAAACAGAAGAGTCAGTTCTTCTCCGTTTGTTTAGGAATTTTGCTTGAGCAGCAGATCAGGTCCTTCACTCCCAGATCCCACAGCCACTGTGAGTCATGTTTCTATCGCGGCACCAAGAACCTAGGTGGGGGCCACACTCCCCTAGCGGTGAGGAAGGAAGTGCCGGGGGGTGGGGAGCTTGGAGTTGGGCTTCCAGGATGAGAGCAAGTGTAGTGCGCGGTGTAGCATGGGGTATTGTGCATCCAAGATTCCAGGTAAAGTTAGATTTTGATCTTCAAATGATAACGTTTGTTCTACCAGGAATCAGTATAAGAACAGGAGAAACTATAAAATAAAGAGGGTAACTTTTTTTTTTTTTTTTTGAGACAGGGTCTCACTTTGTAGTTCAGGCTGGCCCTGAGCTCATTATGGTGCCCAGGCAAGCTGCCGCGAACTCAGCAATCCTCCTGTCTCTGCCTCCCGAGTGCTGGGATGACAGGCGTGAGCCACCACGTCCGGCATTGAAGGTAACATTTTTTGAAAGTAAGTTCTACTGGAAATACATGAAGGTTCATGTTTTCAAATTTATATCCCCATGTTTATGGGATCTGTGTTCTGACGTTTTTGAACAATGCAGCAAAATACTTTGCTATTTATTCGATTCAAGTTCAGTTCGATTTACAGTTTCACTTTTGGTGTTTGTCATCCCCAACCTTTTTAAACAATTGTTTTACTTTTAGGCAAAGCCTTAGTGACCTCCAACTTGTGAACGTCTGGGCTTGGAGGCATTTGCTGAGTTATTTCTAAGACCTTTCAATTATTCTAAATGTGATATAAACATAATAGCATCCCTTTCACTAGCAACAAAGAGAAAACTACTTTTATTTTTGTTCTTTCTGTCAGATCAATAATTCAAAAAATAACTTGTTAAAGTGTACTTATTTTAATATAAAAAATGACATGTTGTTGAATACAAAGTAAGATTTACATAGTTTTCAAGTGAAGCAAATATATAACTTATCTCTCTGCTCTGTGGGTTCCTGTAACCCCAAAAGGGCAGTCATTTATTTCTGGGCTCTGGGGGAACCTTGCTGTGGTTTGAATGTGATTTGTCAGACACTCCTCTTGAGACTTATGCACAACGCAGAAGTGTGGGGAGCGGGGCTCATGGGAGGGGTCTTGGCCTTGGGGGCGGAGCCACAATGAGCGGCCCGAGGCTTTCTCCCAGCAGGAACAGGACTGACTGTCACTTGGCTGGGTCATTGTCTGCGAGTTATCCTTCCTGGTAGGCCTTTGTGCACCCACCTGTTTCCCCTCCCACTTTTCCATTCTTTAAAAGCCCTAACAAGAGGATGGAGACCTGATTTTGCACTTCCAGCTTTCAGGCACTGTATGCTGAATAAATGTATTTTCTTTATAAATTACCCATTCTCACATATTTTGTTATTCTAACAGAAAATAGATGAACACAAGTGTTGTAATAAGTGTGTCTGTAACAAATGCCAACTTCCCATAAGAAAAGCTAGAGAAACAGACAAAATATAATAATAACAATTAATAATAATAATAATAATGCAACTAGCATTTATAAAGCACACACTATCTGTAGACATGACCCTAAAGACCCTATTGGGGATTTCATCATCAGAACAACTTCAGGAGATGCTTTTGGTAAACGTCACTTAAATAGTTAGTAGTAGCACAATGAGTTTAACCAACTTGCCCAAATCATATAGCTAGTATAACCACACAACTAGGATTTGAATTCAGGCAGTCATCTCCAGAGCCTGTGATCTACTTATATCAAACTCTATGAAACCATAACATCTGACACAAATATCTGATGATGAAGACAGGAGTGAAGGTAGAATCACAGGAGGGAAAACTGGAGAAGGCACAAAGATGGGCTGACCCTCGTTTTATTCCCAGGAGCATAGAGCTGGTGGTCAGGTTTATCTCAATTTGTAATGTGGGAAACTGAACTCAAAAGTTTTATTGCTTGCTTAAATCAGCGGGGCTCATGCTGAATGGAGCCTGTGTTCCCCTGACGGGACTCTCAAAGGAGAGCGCTGGTGAGAGCAGTGATGAAGAAGCCCCTGTCATCTAGACTGGATGCTCATTGTGCACATCTTTGAGTCCACTTGTGCCTTTTTACAAGCACATACCAATGGTCTCCAAGGCTTTCACGATGACAGGAAGACATTTGTGAGCAAAAGTCCTCTCTGGCCAACCCATCTCTCTGCTGAGCACCAGACAGCCTGAAGGATCGCTCACCCCCTGACTTTATGGACTCTAACCCCAAATCATCTTTCTTTAAAGAGCCTGTTTTTACAGGTTGAGTGGAAAGAAGTGACACATTGTTGCACAACAGCCAAGACAAATTGTCCACAAAGTTGGCAACTGGGATGCAAACCCTTTCCAAAGTCACAGGCGTGGAGTGAACCTTTCCAACCATTCCTCAATGTGGGAAGACACCAGCGAGTGAGATGTAATTGGGGAAATGAAAAAATGACCCATAAACAATATTCTAAAAGAAAGCAGAAAATGCCAGAAGAATCTATGACCATGCTGGGTGGACATCTGGGTGAGTAAGAATAGCCACAAGCTTAATTTCTGCAGCACATTCATCCCTGAGCTCCTTATGACATACAAATGCGCTGAACTCTCTCTTAGTGCTGCAAAGTTGCTGCCTCTGAGTCAGAATGTGATGCTACTCTAGCACCAGAGCTGCTACTGTTAGCATCTAAAATGCCCTCTTTAAAAAATCCTCTCTTCCTCAGGAAGCTGCTTGGCTGCTGGCAGCTGGCCAGACTCTTTTGTGATACATCTGTCTGGCATGATCTGCCCTCTGCCCACAGCTCAAACACAGTCACTTGCCATCTCGCCCCTTTACCTCTGCAATTCAGCCATTTTGGTCTCTGCTCAGATTTTCCATTTCTCCAAAATTTTTTCTACTTCAGGACTTTGAGCATTACTATTCTTCTATTTGGGTCACTTCTTCCTTCTTCTTTTCACAAGACTGACATTGTCATGTCCTTTGCTTTTCAAGTATCTCCAACCATCCTGGAGGTCGTCCTCATCTCTATCAGGGGAAGTAGCACCCTTGCCCCTCAACTCCAGTTACTCTCTATCATGTCACTTGCTTGGTTTCTTCAGAGAACTTATGCTACCTGAGGGCTGGGTCTGTAGCGCAGTGGTAGAGCATGTTCTTAGCATGCACAAGGTCCCAGATCCCCAGGTTCAGACACACACAGACAGAGACAGATACTTAGAGATAGAGAAGAGAGACTTGTGATGGCATGTTCATGTAACCCCAGCCTGGTTAATTTAATGAAACACTGCCTCAAAATAAAACAGAAAAACAGATAGGGTGAGAGGCATAGAGGCAAGTGTGGAGTGCTTGCCTCATAGGCACAAGGCCCTGGGCTCCCTCCCTGGTACCTCTGAAACAGAGAAAGACCATTATAGTCAGACTGCTGACCTTGTATGTGTTGATCTGCATATCAGTTGACTCTCCCATTAGACGCAGCTCTGTAAGAGCAGTGATCTTATACTTCTTGAACCGTCCGAACACCCCACCTGTATTTAGCTTCTTGTAGACACTCATTTTAACAGCACAGTGCTGCATGAGTGAACCCATGAATGCATTAAACCTGTGTAGCTCTGTTATTTCAACCCTCCTTCTTTATGCTCAGCAGAGGCCCCATTTCTCTGTTCCAGTTTCCAGTAGGAGTAGAAAATATCTATGGAAAGAATGGAGGCAAGAGGGAAAACTCTATAGAACTTGAATTAAAAGGACAGAATCTTTCTTATTCCTGTGACCTAATTACTGAGTATTTTAAAGAACACCAAACTCTCAAAACATGAGTTTCCTCTTTTTATTAGAGCTAATCGTGCTTCTTGGGGAGAGAAGCATGCTCAAGTGGAAAAACAGAACTACATTTCCCCAATACTCATGAAATTAATAAAAATAGTAATAACCAAAAACCAGTCATTACTAGCAGCAATTGCATAATGAAAGGGTCTGATTTGATGTTAGAAACTTTTCAAAATGGCAGTGAGGAAAAGAAATAATATCCAATGAAAATAAGGCAGAGTTTGAACCTGAGAGTATCCTCCAGAACTTCGTTAGGTGGAAGAGGAAGGAGAATCAGTAAGAGGCTTATCGATATACACTAGGTCCACATAGCACTTTAACAGCAGTGTACTGGAAGCTACCAAGCAGCCTTCAGGCTTACTACTCTGTAAAAGTATTTTTGCTAGAGACAAGTAGAACCAGAATGGCCTGTCTTTCTTTTTAAGCCCTCAGACCTAACTTGTCTTAAAATCCTAAGAATCCTAAATTCACATCCTTCGCATAGATGTGAATTAAGTTTATGAAGCTGTGGAAATGTATTCTTAACTAAGGGAAGAAAATTTAGATCTTGTGTTTTCAATGTAGGAGAGTTAAAAATTAGAGATAGAGCCAGGCATGGTGGTTCATGCCTGTAATCCCAGCACTCGGGAGGCAGAGGCAGGAGGATTGCTGAATTCAAGGTTTGCCTGGGCTACATAGTGAGCTCAGAGCCAGCCTGAACTACAAAGAGAGACCCTGTCTCAAAAACAAAAACAAAAACAAAAATAAACCAAAACTGAAGTTAGAGATAGAGATGATAGATAGACAGAGACAGATAGATGGAGGCAGAGATGAAGAAGAAGGGGGAGAAAAGAAGGATGACAGAAAGAGAGGCACTTCACCCCTGTGGAGCTCTTAGGCCACAATCATCTTCGCTGTTGATTTGGGCAGCACCAAGGCAGAGCATCATGGCAGAGGTGGCTGGTGCACCCAAACCCTCTCCTCATGGCAGGAAGACAGCTCAGAGGGAGGCCACCTGGTCCTGTGTGTCCTCTGGGGTGTGTCCAGTGACTGGGGGATCTCCTGGGGGGTCCCACCTCCCTTTAGCTCCACCCTGGGGACTGAGTCTTTATCATGTGGGCCTCTGGGGCACATTCAGCACTATAAAATGTGTAACTCCCAGAGTCATTAGAAAGATAGTTTTCTGATACACTAAAAAAGGAAAAGAAATTTGCTCCTTCTCTTTCCTTTTTTTATGTGTCTCTCTCTACTGTTCTTTCTTTCTCTCTCTTTCTCTGTACTGCCTTCTTCTCTTCCCTCTCTTCTTTCTTTATCTCTACTTATCACTCTCCCTCTGTCTCTTTCTCTCTGTCCTTCTCTGTCTCTTTTTCCCTCACACAAGTGCATGTGTATAAACCTTATTGCCTCAGACAGGAGGTGCTGAAAGAGCACCTCAGTGCGGGAAGTCTGTGGAAGGGGCACAGCAACCCTGAGGTTCTATGATGTGATTAAAAGACAAAAAGTAGAGAGCTCTGAGCACAACTCGTGGAACATAAGAAGCGACTCACCAGGAGAGCACGGCTCCCGGAACTGCCTGAGAAGTGAGCTAGCCATAAAATAATACTAATGAGGAGGAGACTTCAATAATGTTAGACCCAGTGTTGAGGTAATAGAACAGCAGAATAAGAGGAAAGTAGTATTACAGACTTCAAGAAACAAGCTGAGAATGAAAGTAACATTATTCTAAAATTAATGAATAAAATAGGAATCACAGGATTAAAAGTTCCCCACACAAGCAAAATAACTATATAGTCAAATGCCTCTGGATATCTATATAAATAAGGGAAAATGCACAAAAGAATTTAAAAAGTTAAGGAAGTGCTTAGAATTGTTTTGTTTTGGTTTGCTTTGGTTTTAGTTTTAGTTTTTGGTTTTACTGGGGATTAAACACAGGGCTCTTATACTGAAGTATGTCCCAGGCCCTTTGTATTTTGAGATTAGGGTCTGGTTAGGTCATTGAATTTCCCAAGTTGGCCTCAAATGTGTGACCCTCCTGTCTTATCTCCCACAGTACTAGGATGATAAGCAAGTGGCACCACACCCACCCAAGAGAATTTTAGTTTTTCTTTGCCACCATGTGGAGAAAGCCTGCTGCTGTATAAGGCTAACAGAGAGTGAGAACAAGCAAGGAGAAAAATGGATTGCAGACATTATCACAGAGTTGCCTGCTTTACTATCCCAGAGGCCGACAGTTCTCCTTTTAGACTTTGTAGTCACCCAAACAATACACCCTTCTTCTTTTTATGTACAAGTTTAGTTATTTTGTATTTGCTCCAAAAAGCTACTTTCTTAATTAAATGCTTAATATTCAGGGATTTCAAATAATGTTAGAAGCTTTCAGCATCTTATTTCTTCATCTGAAGTACAAGGGTAACAATTTCATCTCCTCCTTGACATGACTGTGTTGGATCCTGTCTGCTTATCTATCTTTATCTGTTTCCATGTGTACATCTATGTCTCATGTATGTGGTACCTAGCACACATCTCCTACATAGTGAGTGGTATGCAGGAAGCCTGTTATTATTGAGTTCAAAATTAATTCTGTCGTGCCACCTAAAGTGATTGCTTCCATAGTATTTGGAGTTGAAAGATTTTATTGACTAACTCTTATATGGCACTTAATGTGTAAAAGGCGTTTTTCTAAATGTTTGCATTTATCTATCATTTAACCCTTACAAAGCTCCTGGAGTAAGTGTGTTATTATTTCCATTTATTCCTATTTTGGAGAGGCACTCAGAAGCAAAGTAATCCTCCCAAGGTCACACGCCCAGCTCATGATGGAGAGGGGATGGCCCCAGAAGACATGTGCTTTGCCAGAACACCCTGCTGTCACAGAAGAGCCGTGAGGGCTGATGCAGTGGAAAATAATCATTAAAGATTCCTGAGCCAAGAAATGACATTACAGGGGTGAGAGATGAATGCCAGGTAATGTGATTCAAAAACTTCCAAGTGAGATGCTATTGTAACAGTGTCTGTCGAGCCTGTCTTTGAATAACTCTCTCTGTCCATCCTCTCAAAGGGAATTAAGTGGGTCCAGATTCCAGCACCATAGAGAGAGAACTTTTTTCAAGTTCAAGCACCACGGAGAGAGGACTTTTAGTATAAACCAAATTCTACCTGATGGCTTCCCAGCAATCCTGCCTTGGCATCTAAAATAATCCTTAGACAAAAAATAATTAAAATGTGCACAGAGTAAATATGCCTTTATTCTGAAGTTCATGAAATGTGGCTCTTTTCTTTTTTGATATAATCAATCATTGTAACAAGTTACTATTGTGCATCTCAATTGAAGGAGGAACAAGAAAAAGCCGAGCAAGGTCTGCTACTGGTGCGGTGAGAGGCAGCTGCCTGTCTGAGCTGTGTGGGTAAGAAGGTACCAGTGTCAGCCTGACAGCAGAAAGCGGTGGTGGTGAGGGAGAGGCTGGGTGCTGAGGAGCTCTCCAAGGAGACGGCAGGAGAAGCCGAGGACAGACTCAGAGGAACAGGAGAGGGAAGAACATCTTCCACTTTTAATAGCACACTATATCTTGGATGATGTTTGAAATCTTAAATGTATTTTTCAAAACCTTAAAATAGTCCTAATGATACGTTATGTTTTTTCTTATTTTACAGATACAATAATAAGAATAAAGAAAGGAGGAGGGGAGGAGAGATGAATGTGTTAAAACAGGGTGCAAAGAGAGGAGATAGGGGGAAAAGAGGAAAAAGAAAGGCAGGGGCAACATACAAATAAAGAGGTAAAAGTGAAGGAGAGGAAAAGGAAAGGAAATAGTTTTCTTACAATGGCACCAAAGCATCAGGAAGTAGGAAAAGCAACACAAAACTAAAGATGTGATTCCAAAGATTGTACACTTTGACCCTAAAGACAGGACAGGGTTGAACTCCTTTTTCAAGACAGGGTTTCACAGGGAGAGAGAAATGGTCTAATTCATGTCTGGATGGAAGAGACAGAAGGAAAAAGAGACATCGTGCTGGTAGAGGACCAGAAGGAGGAGCAGAGATTTGGAAGCGGCTCCAGGAGAAACATGGCAACAGATTTTGCACCCCGGCCCGGATGCTGGAAGACATCTTTCTGCAGTGACTTTTCATCTCCGAGGAGAACAGCAGAACAGGCCTCAGCCAACTGGCTCACCTAAGCTTCGTTGTAAACAACCTTAGAAAGGCGACACTATTGTTAGTATCATCACAAGGATAGTGAACAACTGAGACAGGATTCAACATTGCTGTGTTATACTCCAAACCCAAAGCTACAAGCAGTTGAGTGAATTGAGGAAAAGTTGTTCTTTATTCACACTATGAAGTCTAATCAAATAAGACTGTTCCCCAGCCCCTGCTTAGACAACTCTATATGCAGAGCAATTCCTATAGACACATTTCGTTGGGGCCACAGAATATTGCTTTTTAAACTGAATTAGTTGCAAGTGTTACAGTGTTGAGTGATTTCACATAAAACCCAGATGATATGTCTTTTATGGAAACTACAGGAGATCCTGATAAATAGAATCCTTTTCATGTGTAACAGGACAAATAAAAACTCAGAAGGTGATATCTGCTGGCTCTCATCTGATCAATGCCTCCACATTGATCAGATTCCCTGAACTATCAGGCCATAGTCACCTGCCCACCAGGCCCACAGTGGGGATTGTTATCAGTCCCCCTTGATACCACGAAATAGATGAATGAGGAAGAAGCGGCTCCTCAAAACAAGACCTGGGCACTGCCATACTTAGCGGGGGAAATAAACATTGTAAAGACAGACTTTCATACAATTCTTTAAAAGCTACCTCTGGACGCCACTGTTAACTTCTTAAAGGCCTCAGTATGAGTAAGGCATTATGCAAGAGGCTTGCAGGCCTGACTTTGGAGATCATTTAGATGGGGGTATTAATAACTTCCTGGACCTCACTTATGATAAACACTATCCAGACCCCTCAGAATGATTTCAGCACTTCCAAAGTCTCAAACAAAGCTTCCTGTACCAATAGGAAATCACTGGGTGCACCTGGATGCTCCTATTGGTTAACAGTCAGAGAGAGAAGTGGTCTCATTTATTCTCGGGTTAAAAGGTGAGAGTGAAGTGGATGCAGGCCTGGGAAATGGTTCTTTACAAACTGCCTAATAATTGCATAAAGGTTTAAGGTAGTGATTAAAAATTAATATGTCAAAAATACCTTACTTTATCAGGATCTTACTATTTTCCAGGTGCTGTGATGGGAAATGCATGTTTACTATTTAATTTGATCCCTGTAACAACCTTGTAATTTGGGAGAAGGGGACAGTACTATTTCAGGACGGAAGACTGAATCTGGAAGTAGGTCTCTGTACTTTGGACAAAACTAAAGAGCCAGGTACTGACTGTGTCAGGAGGTATAGGAACAGAAATGCTGACTCCTCCATTTCCACCAGTGTGGAGATAACCACCTTCTATAATTATCTCATCAAAGCATATCTTCACCTACTGTATTTATCCATGTCTAATGTTGCATTAGAATAATTATCTGAGTCACTACTACCCCATCAGGATCTAGTGAGGAAATAAAGTATTACATTTATTAACTCAATAGATAACTTGAATAAACAGATAAATGATTTACTTTGTGCTCAGAAAAGCCTTGGTATTTATTTTATTCTGTAATCATTTGTTTTGTTTGTTTACAACATGTTGTAGCCATCACAACTTCTGGGACCAATCATTCAGTACTCATATCCAGCCTATCACATGTAAACTATACCAACAAATTTATAACACTTGTACATAATTTGGCCTTTGATTTTTGTATTTTTTCTCTCTTAACTGTCACAGTAAACATGTATCTAGAATGTCATGTATAAATCTAGTCCAATCTTTTTTCAATTGCTTAATATTTCATGAAATGAACATACTAGAATTAGTTCAACTCTTTTTTTAGCAGTCAACTTTATAGATACTTCTGGGTTTTGACCTTTGTCTTTTTAATCATGTGACAATAGCATCTTGGTATATTCAGTTTTATTTATTCATATATGTCCTTTTATGGAACAGATATCCCATGTAGTATTTCTAGATTCAAATATATGGATGATTTTTTAAAAAGTGTAATAGAGGCCAGGTGTGGTGGCTCACACCTGTAATCCCAGCACTTGGGAGGCAGAGGCAGGAGGATTGCTGAGTTCAAGGTTTGCCTGGGCTACATAGTGAGCTCAGGGTCAGCCTGAACTACAAAGCAAGACCCTCTCTCAGAAAAAAAAAAGTGTAATAGATACAGCCAGAATGTTTTCTAAAAATGTTCTAGTACTTCTTACTTCTACTGGAAATTACTATTAACACCCTTGTCAAAAATCACCTTTTACACTTTAATTTTTTAGTATATTGAATAACTGATGATGTTTTAATTTGTTTTTCCCTAGCATTAATATGTTTAAGGATATTATTATATATTTATTGCTCAGTGGTGTCTCCTTCTGTGAATTGCCAAATAGAAATAGTCTTCCACCCAGTCATTGAAATCCAGTTCCTCTTTTTCATGAATACATTAATTTGATTACATTTCCCAGCCTTCTTTGCAGTTCAGTGTGATCATGTGACTGATGTCCAGCCAATGGAATGCAAGAAATCATGCCTTTCTTTGGAGTCAGACTTGTCTACAAAATTCTTGCACTTGTGATCCTTCATTCTTGTGCTCCAAGTACCAGCCTAATGCAGAGGACATGGAGGCCCCTGAGAGGGACAGAGTCACAGTATGAAAAGAGCATGGGTCTGTAAATAGCAACATTAATGGTCACCTTATGCACAAGAAGACCTATTTTAGTTTCCATGGAAATGTGATAGATACTTGTTATCACATTAAGCCATGAAGATTTCAGCATTATAAAGCACTTATCACTATGTTCACAGATACTCTGCTGATATCATGTCCTTATGGTTTTTAAAATTTTCTGAAGTGCTCGTGTTTTTCCTTAGTGTTTCTGAGTAACTTAGATATAAACATTAATGTTTTATGGGTATTATCTCAAATTTCTGGTTTCTCATTTAGTATTTTCCTTTTTAGTTTATAGTTTTATCCACTGCCTTAAGGTAGTTTTATTCAATATTCATACCAGTGGTTTCTGGATGCTCCTTGTTATTGAAGAAGTTTTCCTTCAACCTGAGATCTTACAGGTATTTTGTCTAAGTGTGCACTGATATTTTAGGCACTATTTAATTTTGAAATCTTCTATGCTTATTTCTGTATATTGTTTATGAGGAATTTAACTATTTTTACCTTCCCAGATGGACAGCCTGTTATGATAGAATCTTTTATTAAATTAAACTTTATTTCCTGATTTCATTAACTAGAATGTTACTTATGTCATACATAAAGTTTGCAATCCACACAAGGACATATTTATGCATATTCTTTCTACTGTAATATCTAACTTCTATTTCTTGCCAATACTGTTTTGAGTGGAGCATCTTTAGAGTATGTTTTTCTGCAGGTAGTAGGATATTTTCCTCCATGTTCTTCTTTTTCAAAAGCTTTATGGAAATTATTCCAAATTTGCTTTTTAATAATATTATTTATCCCATTCTATCAAAAATAGAACTAAAATGAAAGAAACTGAGAACACGTAATTCTGATAGGAATTTTTGGAAATAGCTTTAATAACCTGGAAGGAGTAGTTATTTTATGACACAAAGCCATCCATTCAGCAGTGTGCAGTCTCTCCATTAATTCAGATCATGTTTTATGCTCTTCCATAAAATTTTATAGTTTTATTCAGATAAGTACCATGCTTGCTAAATTTATTCATGGACATTTTATGGTTTTTACAACTATTGTGAATGGGCCTCCCCTCTTCTCACTTTCTTCTCTAACTAGATATTTTTAGTGTTGAATGATATTTGATTTGTTGCTTCTATAACTCAAATGACACTCAAAAGTCCTTCCCACAATGGTTGTCATACAGAGTGTGCTGAAATGCCTGTTTTCAATGTTTCTCTTAGTCTGTTAAAATCCAAAGCTTTACCACCTACATATGCTAGGAACCAGCACAGAAACTGGTGGACTGAAAGGATGGATAAGGAATCAAGGTGAGTGAAGAGTTTGAGTTAAACCAACCTGTCCACTGCAGATGAGCTGAGTCCTCTCAGAAGAGCATGGTGATTTCTGATGTACCATGGGTGGAAGTCAACACTAAGTGTTTATAATTTAGTCATTAGACAAGTCCCAAGTCATAAGTTCACGATGAACAGAATCTTCATGGTACAGAAATGAAAAACAGGGCCAAGAACTATGCAAGGAATCAAAATAAAGGGCTGGACCAAGGCAAGTTTTTTTTTTAAAAGACAAATATGGTTTGTAGAATAGTTGGGCAAAACAAAGAATGAAGACCAAGGGCCAGGGATTTAGCTCAGTGACACTGCCCTTGCTGTGAAAGCACAGGGTCTTGAGTTTGAGTCTTAGTACCAGAAAAAAAATGGAGACACCCAGAGAAATGATACAGTATTTACACATTTGTATACTATTTCTTTCACTTATGTGTATGTCCTTAAGGTACAGCCACTTGAGTATAAGTGACTCAAATTTATCCTTCTTTATGGCTGAGTAATACCCTTTTTATTAAAAACCACATCTTTATCCATTCTCCTGTTGACAGGCATTTGGGCTGTTTCCAGTATTACAAAATGAGCTGTTATAAACATGGGTGCACATATGTTACTGTGGTATGCTGCCTTTAATTCTTTTGTGTATATACCTAGCAGGGAAATAGCAGGGTCATATGAGACCTGTAACTGTAGTTTTTAAGGAATCACCACACTGATCTCCACAGTAGATGTACCAGTCTACATTCCCACCAACAGTGGAGAAGTGTTCCTTTCCCCCCCCTTAGCCCCACCAGCATCTGTTATTGGTTGATTTCTTGATAGCAGCCATTCTTTCTGGAGTGAGATGGAGCCTCACTTGTTTTTATCTGCATCTGTCAAATGACCAGGGGTGCTGAACATTTTTTTCTTCAGTGCCTTTACTTCTTCATCTGAAAAATGTGTGTTCATTTCAGACGCCCATTTTTGGACTGGGCCTTTAAATTTGGGGGAGCTGATTTTGTTAGGTTCTTTATATATTCTACATAGTAGTCCTTTTTCTTAGCTGGATAAATTTTTTTCCCAACTTGCAGCTTCAGACATCACAATGTAAAAGAGGAGCATGATGGTCCTCATGATGATCCGTGGACAGCTGGCTCCAAAGCAGCAGGTGTGGTAAAAGGAAATAGCAGAAGGAAGCTGTTCAACCTTTGGCAGCTACAGAGCAGAGTGGGAGAGGAGAAAGAAAGACCCAGGGACGAGAACAGATTTCACCACGTTATCCCCCAGTGGTGTTTCTCTAACCAGACCCACCCTTAACAACACATTCAGTGACTAAACTCATGCATGGGTGGATATACTGATGAGTACAGCCACCCTTGTGATTTTGTCATCTTCCACACATGTAAGACTTCAGGGGACAGTTTAGATCTGAACCACCATAGTTCTCATGAGTGAATTGTAGACCCATGCAAATGCTCTCCGTGTCAGGTGGGTAGCATTTAAATGGGTGACTTCAAACTGTATACTTATGACTTATTGTTATAGCACATCTGAACCACACTTCAGTGAAAATGTAGTATCATGTGAACAGCAGTAACAACACAGTTTGTATCAGTGTGTTATTACACACTGGCGGGTGCTATTACAGACTGGTGGTGGATAACCTTTTGTTGACATCTTACCTGAACTATCTCAATAAATCCTTACTTTGGTGGTGAAAAATAGGTATTTATATTACCCTTGTTTAGGAGGTGACAAGAGTGAGACAGATAGTGTATGAAATGGAGCCCAGGTTGCACAGCTGATGAGATGCAAACTTCACTTTGGAGTCTATACCCGTCACCATTTTGCCATCAGGAACATTGGGTGTAAGTTGAGAAGGCACTGCCTATGAGACAGCTCTGGAGAGAGCCTGCGGGTGAATCCTGAGAGCCCAGAGCGAGGCACCTAGTGAGCACTAGGGTGATGGAAATAAATGAGTTTCTTTATCACTAACATAGTAGCCTCTTTTCTCTTGAACTGGTCTCTAGTCAAAACAGGAAGTCTGGAAAAAAGGTGGGTTTTCCTGGTCCTCTGAAAGGCTGGGATTTTTTTTGTGTCCTGTAGTATGCCTTGGTAGCTCTTCATTTTTTTTAAGGGCTGTGTTTTCCAGAGTTAATGACAGGGAGATCATGTATAGAACATCAGTCCATTCAGTGTATGGAAACTTTCTGTCTAATTCATTGATGAGTCTCCAAGATTCTAGTCCTCGATAACTATGTGGTGTTTGAATAAATATTCCATCCTCATGCCATTACCCTACTGCTTCCTCCCTTCCAGCTTCTGTCTGTTTAGTGGGACCTTATCAGGATGTCACATATGGGGTGCACCATTTCTCATGGTAACATTAAACTTACCACGAGGTATCCTTAAGAACTGACCCCCTTCGTTCTGGAGCCAGGAGAAAGTGGGTCACTGCAGTTCCCTGGAGGAGCCTGCTGGAATAGGGCCTCCAACCCTTCTGAGCTGGCATTGGGCCTGCTTCTAGAAGCTCACAGAGCCAGCATCTGACAAGATTAAGATTTGATTTGACATCGTGTTGGGGCACTGATCAGGAACTCAATTGTGCCAAGCAATGGAGTAGCACTTATTGGTTTCAAAGGGGATAGAAACCAATTGAAACAACTTCTGTTCTCTGCAGCCCAGACACACACCATTGCTCTGTTGACTTAGGAGAAGCTTCTGACACTGAGCAGAGACAGGCGCGTGCTCTGAAATCCCTCTCTCATCTGTCTCCAGGACATCAAGGAAAAACAGCCTGCACAGATCAGCCCAAACACTTCCTCGCACCCCTTTCTTACTCAAGGCCTGGCTGCTTTTTTGGGGGAAAAGTGTGAGTCTGGGAGAAAGCACAAGTCCTTGGGTCTCTGGTACATGAAAGGCAGGGAGAATATACCCAAGATTTTTCCTTAAGGGTATAGCTCAAGCCATAGCGAAAGCCAAAAAACTGGAGAAACAAAGGCCATGAAGAGGAGCCTGAGAATTTTAACTGAGATTGAGTGAGAGGAAGGACGGGAAGCTCTACGGGAAGCAGGAAGAGGCATTGCACTAACTTTACTTGTCTAAAGAGCCAAAAATACAAATAAATGCAGTTCAGTGGCTGACAGAATAAATACCCAGGGAGTCTGAACCATTACGGGAAAAAATGAGAATTAAGTCGTGTCTTATACTGATACAAATTTTCAGTGTTGACTGTGTATATAAAACATACCAATAAAAAGAAAATGGAGTAAAAAAAGGACCTGGGGGTATCAGAAATTTCAGAATCAAGTATAAATGTTGCTTTTGGATTGAAGACATGGAGGTGCCAAGATGACACCTAAAGTTGTGACTCAGCTTGGGGGGGGACACAGTGTTGGGAGAAATGGAAGGGTCCAGGACGGCTCTTCCACATCTCTGAATTTAAGGCAGGTCTCTGGGGTGATGCCTTCAACGCTACTATGAATCTGGCCTGGTCCCTGCTTTTGTGAATGTCATAGCCTAGTGGGATGGATGCACAGATATGTGGAATGGTGGCCTGTGGACTGAGAAGCATGGCCACCCGGCAGGTGCCGGCCAAGTGAACTCCCTGGAGAGTGTGAGTAGGAGTCTTAGAGCAGGAGGTGTGTGTGTGTGTGTGTGTGTGTCTGTGTGTCTGTGTATGAGCATTCCAGGGAAAGACAACAGCAAAAAACAAGTATTTAATCTTGGACAGAAACCACAGCCGTGCAAGGAGAGTTTAAACCACTGTTTTTAAAACCTGAGAGACTATTGTTCTGAGAATGCTTTAAAACAAAACAAAACAAAACAAATTTTTCCTTTGTCTGTGAAAGATGAATTTCAAGACCTTCAGGGGACACCCCAAAACACGCAGAGTCCTAAACACTATGTGCACCATATTTTTTTTTCCTCTTTGCCGTGCAACATATACAAATGTGGACCAAATTATCTCTTTTTCCAGGATTTATACCCCCATCTTTCCTTTGCATCCTTACTCTTGCCCTTTAGGACCATTATTAAGTAAAATGTAAATAACAAGTAAAAGTAAAATGAATTTTAAAAAGTAAAACAATGTTTAAAAATGAAGTGAAGTATGTTTTTTGAACAACAGCAATGTGAGACCCTGAGGTTGGTCTGTATGTGGGGCAGACGGTCACTAAGTGAGTAATAGGTATACAGCACACACAGTGTAAAGACACTGGACCATGCCATGATGCCCATGCTGGGTGGATGTAGCATAACAGTGCCTTCTGTCATACTACTCAGAAGGATGAACAGTTTAAAATTTATGAACTGTATATTTCTGGAATTTTTTATTTAATTGAATTCTTTGTTGGTACATTTTATATACATCTCACAATCACACACAATGTTGGGGAGTTTGTACCAGCATATGACACAAGTTAATTCTCATTTTTGAGTGAGTGTTTTCAATACTGCCATTGACAATAGATAAGTGTACTGGTCAGTCTTCCATCGCTGTAACAAAACGCCTGCAGTGCACATGTCGAAGGAGGAAGAGTGCACTTTGGCTTGTGTTTTCAGAGGTTCCAGTCCATGGCTGGCAATCTCAGAGACAGAAGCAGCGTGGTGGAAGAGCGAGAAGAGGAAAAATGGTAAACTCATGGTGGAGAGAGCAGAGGATCGCCTATGGCTCAAGCTGATTAACTTGACAACTAGGAGTCACCATCATGCTAAGTAAAGCTGTGGAAAGCAGCACCACAGACTCCTGTCTTAGTATTCATGTGCCGCTTCTAGGAATGATGATTCAACTGGTTTGGGGTAAGACATTGAAACTTAATATTTGTAAAGTCTGTTAGTTACTAATTGAAAATAGCTGTTAGCCATCAGTTTGTTTGTTACTACTCAGCATATATGCTCATTTCTTCCATGACATGCCTCAGTTTCCTCGTGGGGAGTTCTCTGTAGGCTGGTCATGGAAAATACATTTTTCTCTGACTTGTACCCGTGTGCCAGCTTCCCTTGTCCTCCAAGACACCTTGGTCTTCTCTAGCCAAGGATGAGACACGTGACCAAGTCAAAGCCATGGACAACATTGGCCAGAACCTGGAGAAATACCATTACAGGCCCAAGGTTTTAAGCCAGTGCTGAAAGAATTATATGAGACAAAATAGCAAAAATTCATCAAAGCCACGGGAAATAATTTTCAACTCCCACTGCTAAACCAGGATTTTGTCCTGTGGTGGTGGGGGGGCAACATGACACAAATAGGGTTTGTTTGACACTTGGACTACTTACAAATGTGAATTAGTTGCTATGGAGATTTCACATTAATATTTGAATTTTCTATACTGAAAACATCTGGCCAACCAGATCAAGGCCCTATGCTTTGGCAGAAATGAACCAGAGATAGGAAGCAATGGTGCAGGGTCCTTGGGCACTGCATGTCCCCACTTACAATTTTCCTGGCTGCCCAGTTTCTGCAGGCATTTGGGCCTATGTCACCAGCAAAGGCAAATTTTGCTCACCGATGCTGTGAAGCTCAGTGCTTACCTGGATCTGGGTTATCTGTTTACCTTTCTGACTGCACCTGCCCGTCAATACCCCACTTTGCACTGGGACAGTCCTGCCAATGTCCCCAGGGACTCTTCCTCCAGTGTCTTGCTCCCTCCCCCGCTCCATGCACCGCTTGTACTGGTGTCTAGGCCCTCAGAATAATTGGGTCTGAGCAAGCATTCCCTCTATAAATATTAATTTGGATGTGCTTGGAAGCCTCTGCTTCTTTTAGATGAATTGTTAACTAGCTTTCTAATCTGGAGCTTCTTGACAAGCAAAGCAAGATCTCTGCTGGCTGCTTCGTTCATTACTGGGGTGGGGGAAGGTAGAATTCATTGGAATCTGCAAGAGTTTATTTGAAGAGGCAAGTTTCGCATGCTGAGCTTCCTGAAGCTACAGAGACCCTGGGGACCAGCTTGGGCAGCATTAGGAATTGCAATTGAAAGGTTTTAAAGGGGATTTGGGGTCCGGCCTTAAGAAAAGAGTGACCTTGGGGAAGTTACTTAACTTCTCTGAGCCTCAGTGCTCTTCTCCATAAAATGGGGACGTTAGTATGTGCAGTAATGGAAATTAAATTAGGTAGTACATAGCTAGTTCTTGGAAAAGGACTGCAATTAATGAAAAAAGAAGGTTTAAGAACAGCTTCGAGATTCTGGTGGATTTAGACTGCACAAACTTCATTGGCCAGGCTGGGCTGGGATTTGAGACCTTCCTGCCTCAGTGTCCTAGAGTGCTGGTGTTACAGATATATAGCACACACACATACACCCAGGAGTTTGCTTTATATGCTGTCAACTACAAGCGAACAAGTCAAGGTCCTTTTCCAAACCTAAGTTCACCACGTGAGGCTTTCTCTGGATGCACACTCGGCTCGGCCGTCAGCAGGGCGGCCTCCATGGAACAGTAGCTCAGCAGCGCTCAGGGCCTCAGTCCGTGCATTGCTCCACTGCCATTCAGCTTCACTGCACGGGGATCTGTTGGCCAGGAGAGGTGTCTCTACCACCACATTCACTGTGTAAGTGACCCATGCCCTGTGTCTCCCAGAAAGCTGGGTAACTGTGTTCCCACCCACAGGGCTTAGGCATGGCTAAGCCTGTGCCCCAAACATCTGAGGGAGAAACTGGGGAGAAGTCTGGCCCTGGACAGAGGTTGTTATCATTTCCATTTAGCCTCTGATTTGCTGTTGCTCCTTGATTTACCATGGGGTTACATCAAATTAACCCATTATAAATCGAAAATACTTCAAGTTGAAAGTCTATTTGATACACCTGAACCACAAAACATCATAACTTAGCCTGACCTGCTTTTTCAGTATTGGGGACTGAGCTATATCCTCAGCTGTCTGTCTGTCTGTCTGTCTATCTCTTATCTCTATCTATCATCTATCTATTATCTATTTGGTTATTGACAGAGCTTGCTAAGTCACTAAATTGCCCACAATGTGCTCAGACTTGTAATGCTCCTGCTTCAGCATCCAAGAGTGCTGGAGTTATAATTGGGCACCACCTCGCCAGGCTCCTATGCTATCTCATATGTGCTCAGAGCATTTAAATTAGCCTATAGTTAGGCAAAATCATTTGGTGCAAAGCTGATTTTATAATAAAATATCAAACATTTCATGTAATTAATTCAGGTTTACATTTAAAGTAAAAAGGAGAATGGTTGTATGAATATACTTTGACACCAGTGTGAAGTTGAACATTGGTAAGTGGAACCATGGTAAGTCAGGACTACCTTAGCATGTTTGATGCTCAAAGAATGTGTTAACCACACATCTCATCTTACAAGCTTTTGAGATTCAAAAAGGCAAGACTCATGGTCAGTTGTTCTTTGCATTTATGGGGCTCAGCATATAGGAGAGGAGGGAAGACTGGTGGGTGAATGGACAATGGATGGATAGATGGGTGAATGGATGGAGGATTGGATGGATAACAAATTTCTCTATATGTGATACTGATAGCAGCCCATAGCTGCATCTCTTGATGCCCACAGACAGGCACACCATAGTTCCTGGACTCTTCTCCTAAGGACAGAGAGTTTAAGCGGCCAGTCATTCCCCAGCATTCCCACCAGGTAAGTGCTTTCCCATCTGTCTTCTCCCATCTGACTTCTCAGAGCTTTCTGGGTCACAGAGTCCCACCTCACTCTTGCCTAGTCCAGGACAGCCTGGAGCCCTGGTGCTAGATTCAGAGCATAGATGTGTGAGATAGCTCCAGTGGTGGTGATGACCCTTGTATCCCACAGACCTTGTATCCCCTAGTCCAATGGCATATTTCTTACACCAGTCATGATTCAAAAAACCAAATCTTACATGTGGTAACTTGGCAATCCAGCTTCTCTGCATCTTGAGGCTCAGCCTTCCATGAACAAGTTCCACTCATCTACAGTTGGTCCTTATACCAGTCTGTCAGCAGGTGATGTTGGATCTTTGGGTCTGTCTCTAAAGCATACCTACTGTGCTATGTCTTTTTACTTTATCATTTGGGTATAATGAACACACACAATTTTAGACAAATCTTTAAATTCTACTTATTGTTATACATAAATGCAACCATACCACCACTCACAATAAGATAACCATTTTTGTCCCTTTGCCCCATCCTGGTAAATATCTGTCTAAAAGTAATCACCCATATGATCTCTACATTTTGACCTGTACATTAATGCACTGGGTACACTTGCTTCTACAACGGGCTGCTTTGGCTCAGCATTAGCTGCGTAATCTGCTGCTGTTAGGTTACTCTGCCATTCATTTGCTAGCCCATTTTCCTATTGATTGACATTGCATTTTCTTGTTTTGCTCTGTAGTGGAGAAAACTGATGTGAATTCTTCCTCATCATTTTCCACACTTGATATGAGCACTGATTTCTGTGGGGATGAGGCTTTATGTAAGTCTAGGCTTTATGTAAGTTTAATGTGAAAAAATATTGTCAAGAGATTTTAAAACTGTTTATCCCAATTTATAATCCAACAAATCATGTTAGGAGTCCCCCTCATGCTTTCTCTTTGCCAACACTTGATGTGATTACTCTTTTTAGTTTAAACTGTCTGGGTGGGTCCAGAGACAACTACTTCTTAGCATTTTAGTTCAAGGCACCATCGTTAGTTGCCCAGACAGCTGCTGTGGCTCAAAACTGATCTCTCTGCTTTCTGCTCTTGTCAACCCCCTTCAGGTTTACCCAGGATACAGAGGGTATCACTTCCTTGCTGAAGACTTCTACTGGCTCCTGTCATTCTGTCCAGCCCACATCTGTTCACTAGCTGCACCATCTAATTTCCTGTGAGCAACCCTTTCTCACTCACCTGTAAAATTCAGGGAAGTGTGAGCTCGTGTGCAAGTGTGCCTGCCTGTGCTCCAGCACACATGCCAGTGTGCCCACTCCCTGCACCCTCTGTGAGTGTTCGCCAAGTAGAGCCACTTCAGCCTGGAACCTGGTTTGTGCACCACAGTATGACTCGTGCAGCCTTCTCTGCTGGCTGGTCCCTCAGTCTCTGTTCATCTCTAGGTATCTCCCAAATTAAACTGTGTGAGTGGTACTTAGGAACAAGGGGCCAGGCATTCAAATCTCCACCCAGGTGGGTCTGAGTAGAATTCAGCTCCACAAGGAAAGACTCTGATCAAGAAGATTGACAACTTAGCATCCCAGACCCCTCCTTCAAATCTTTCTACTGTGTCTTCTGGAAACATTTGCTGACCTTTCAGTTCATAATCTGCTTTCTCTGAGCACCCCCAGGAACCCCACCATTTCTATCAAATCTACCTTCTGGGGAACTCCTAGAGACTAGAGATTTACTGTTCCAGAGTCACTTGAGAGGGCAAGAAAAATATTTTGATTTTCTCCATTTTCCTTCCTTCCCAGGATAACCGAGACGCCTTTGTTACCTCACTAAGGTGCTGAGACAGAAGTAAAAATCAAAACTAGGAGATGGTGTTTGAGAAAAAGAAGAAACAGAGAAGAGCTGCTCTCAGTGGTCTGAAAAAAGTGACATGCTTTTCTAAGCAATCTCTAGTGGCCCGGAGGACAGACATCCATAAAATAGGCAGGTTAAGCACAGTGCATGGAATTCAAACTGTTCAGGGACAGCAGGGATTCTGGATGGGTTAGGAGTGATCACAGTGGTGGGCAGCATGGCGGTGCCTCTCCACCTCCTACCTCCCTATCTGTGTGTCTGTCTCTCTCTGGCTTAGTGTCTCTATTATTTTCTCTTTCCTTTTTCCTGCCCAGCACCAATCTTACCACAAGCTCATATGGACCTATACTTTAAAATGACAGAAATAATACCTGTGTCCCGACCTCCCCTGAAATGGAAATCCTCCAAGATCATCCTGGAATCTTTCTTTTACAAACACACATACAAAAAAAAAAAACTGCAAGCAGACAAGTCTATTCAAGTATGGATATGCACTGAGACACATGCACACACTACTCCACACCCAGACTCAGGCTCCCAGCATGCTTTGCAGCCCACATGGAGTGGTTTAGTGTCATTTGTTCATTTCCTATATCTCTCTGTTTCCACTACCTGGTACACACCCAGAATGCTGACATGATCCAGCCTGGGCCTTCCTTCTGGGAGTTCTGGCTTCTAAGAACTCTCTGGTCTAAGACCTTTTCCTTTCCCCTTACATTTCTGTTTCTGGCCTCACTGGACACTTAGGAGTTCTCACACACGAGTCCTCTTTTGTCTTCTTCTTTCTTCATGCTCCTGAGAGATGCCAGTCTTTGTGATCCCACTTTTCTCCCCTTGGTGACACCCACCAGGTGTTGCAGGGCGTTGTCAGGCCTGATGGCTCTGCTGCCTTTCCTTCCACCTTCTTCTCCCCTCTGGGAAGGAGTACCCACGGTCACGGCCACAGCCCTCTGCATAACCAGGAACCCCAAGGACTGGGTTAAGGGTTGGATTCTTGCTTCACAGCCCAGCAGTGTTCTCTAAGGATCTCGGCCTCTTCACCTGCGCCAGTGTTTGTCCTTTGTACACACCAATGGCTTACTGCTTCTCATTTTTACCCACTCTCTTCCTTAACAGAGAAAACCTTAAATGAGAAGAAACTTCTTTCAGAAGATGAATACATGTCTCTCTGGGATCAGGCAGAGGCCACAAACCACATATGCCATGTCACTGAGTGAATCGCCCACCCACCTGTGCTCATCCATCCAGTCATCCGCCCACCCGCCCATCCACCACCCAAAACTCACTTTTCTTCTCCACATGCAGCCTCCTCGTCAATGTCAACATCATCTTCACCCTACCCTTCTACAGCACACTCCCAGCTTCTCTTTCTTCTGTCCTTGCCCACCTGCCTTTAATCTGCTTTCATCTAGTAACCGAACAGCTTTTAAAAACTAAAAACCAATGTTTACCATTCCTTGTCTAAAGCCCTTATATGATATCACAGGGTCCTTAGGATATAACCTAAATTTCATATTTAATTCTAGGTTCTGAGAGACCTACCCCTTTACTTCCTGGCTCACCCTTCTGAGACCATAGTCCCTCTGTCCCCATCTGCTTTAGCTATATGGGTATTCTCAGTGTCTTCAATACACACTGGCTTTTGTCTAAGATTTCTGCTTCCCATAAGCAACATGGCCTCGTTGGACACAAATGCCAGAGTGTTAACTATGGTGGCTGGGGGTCCCGCTGCACCCTAGCATTGCTGGGCAACATCACTCACTCTGACCATGCACAAACTCTCCCTGTTTTCTCTTTCCACTGCCCCAAGACCAGAAACTTCCACCTGACATAATTTATTCAGATTATGACACCAGTTGGCACAAATTCCAGTTATACCACTTAATTGGGGCTCAGAGATCAATCGGCTGGGTATAGCTATAAGATATGTCATGTTATAACTTCCTCATGTAAATAATGATATCTGCAACTGGCTTCTCACATGGAAGCAGAGGTTTCTGGCCATGGACTTTTCTTCCAATAGTAGTAGATTTGCCATGATCTGGTGAAGCCACAGGTCAGGCTCTACCCTTTGTATCTCCTTCCCTTGCTGATCGCAGAATCGCACTGCAATTCTCATTTGTGTGTGCCAGCTGTGACATCATTGCCTAGACCATAGCAAGTGTTCCTGACTCCTCCTCACTGTTCCACAAAATATCAGGCAGGTGGGAATTTAGCCCAGCATGTGGGCAGTGGAGCTGATGTCAATTTAGCAACTGTAAGCATCCAAATCCCAGATCTCCCCTGGCACCGCATCAGCTGAAGACTTACCTTAGCCAGGCTTGATGGCTGAGACCTCTCTGAGGGGACAGAGGGGATTCTGCTACTTTGACTCCCAGGAAGAATCAGAGATGGCTGATGGAAGGTGAGGGAGGGGTTTCCTCTGGTTCTCTGCATCACATATATAAAAGAGAAAAAGACTGGGAAGGGTCAGTCCTCCCTGCTTCCACTGCACCTCCTAGGTAATGCTGGCCAAATCACTTTCCACCTCTGAGCCTCAGTGTGGGCTCCAGTTTCCTCATATGCAAAGGGAAGTTGGACTGGAATTCTAAGTCTGTCATAATCAAAGGGGGATTATGTTGATCCAGGCTACGACCTGCCAATTGCTCCATAAATCCAGGGCTGCATTCTGATCGACGGCCCAAATAGTCAATTTCTCTAATTATATGTAATTTTTCATGTAATTTGGCCAGGGACAGAATTATTCTCTTTGGAAATTTGTCTGTAGGAAGTTAGATTCTAGACAAAAATAACTTCTATTTTCCTTTGTTTTATTGTTTCTTTCCTTCTTCCCTCCTCTCTCTGCTCTGCTTTCCTTCTTTCTTCTTTTGCTTCTTTTCTTCCTTCCTTTCTTTTTTCCTTCCTTCCTTTTCTCTCCTCATTTTTCTCTGGTCTCCTCTTTGCCTTAGGTGCTTGGTGCTGAATCCACCAAGACTCTCCAAAGAATGTGTGGTGGTGGGAGATTTATTCTGAGGTGCCAGCTCTCATAATTGTGGGGCAGGCAATGAAGGTGCAGAGTGGGCAGCAGGCTGCAGACAGGTGGGAGTGGACGCTGCAGTCCAGAGGCAAAACGCCTTCCCTGGGAAACCTTAACTTCCGTTCTTAAGGCTTTCGACTGACTAGACAAAGCCACCCACTCTGTTGAGGGCGAGCTCTGCTGCGTTACCATTCTGCTGAATCTTCCATGCAATACCTGGATCGGGGCTCGAGGGAGTCAGTGACTGGTGCCCTTGGCTGCCCAGTGGGTGGGCCCTGCCCGCTGGAGACCCGAGGCCCTAATCGCAGCTTCACTCACCTGAGTCTTCACCAAGTCCCCTTCTCTCTCCTGTGCAAGGGGCTGAAAGGCAGAACCTGGTATTCAGGAGAGAGACAGGGAGAGAGAGAGAGAGAGAGAGAGAGAGAGAGAGAGAGAGAGAGAGAGAGAGAGAGAGAGAGAGAGAGAGAGAGAGAGAGAGAGAGAGAGAGAGAGAGAGAGAGAGAGAGAGAGAGAGAGAGAGAGAGAGAGAGAGAGAGAGAGAGGCAGACAGACAGACAGAGAGAGACAGAGTGAGAGTTACTGAAAATTTTATACCAGGCCTTGCTCATGCTAGCCAAACCATCTATCGTTAAGTTACATATGCAGCCATTCAAAAAATTTTTATTTTGGACAAGATCTCACTAAGTCACTAAGTTGACTAGGCTGGGCTCGAACTTGAATCCCCCTGCCTCAGCCTCCATAATAATTGAGATCACAGATGTGCACGCCGGCCTGGTTCAGGAAGCTGCTGAGGGGCCGGTGCTCCGTGTTATGTTCCCCCTGTGTGGGGTGGAGGTCAGCAGAGGACAGCAGCACAGCCGGCCCCCTGCTGCGGCCCTGGACCAGCCAGGGCAATGCTGGTGCAGGAGCAGCCCTCTGTTCTGAGTCCAGCTCCCTACAGCAGGCAGCCCAGGGGGGTGGCCAGCGCTCCTAAGCTAACGTGGTGTTGCCCCAGGGGAGGAGGATGTGCGGGCCTCAGCGAGAAAAGCTTTCCCTGTGACCATCGCAGATTTAAGTGACAGCTTGGGTGGCTCTGGGTTGGGAGTGTGCTAGGACCTCACAGGGAGAGTCAGCGATGAAGACTAGTTGGGAAAGTGTCTAAAAGCCCACGGCGACCCCTCCATGCTTCCTGAGAATACTGGTGGTGGTGACAAATGCAGCTGAGGGTGACAGCGATTTGCTGGCCTAGACTGTGAGCTGGTGCTGTGTAAATGCTCAACCTCTGACCACATTTCATCCTCGTAGGAATAGTATGAGGATGTTACCAATATCAACCTTATTCTATATACAGAGAAAGGCTAAGTAATGTTGCAAGGTCACACAGCCGGCAGACGGCAGAACTGAGACTCAAACCCAGAAAGAGTGACCACAGACCTTGTGTTTGTAACTCGTGCACAATCCCGCAGCCTCAGAGATGGCTCAAGTCGGGGAGGCTCCGCCCGGTGACTAAACTGAACCACAATGTAGTAGTTATGTGCCAGGTGTGTCCCAGTTGTCTCAGTGTGGCAGTGACACTTTCTCGTCACACAGGGTGGAGCGTGGTGACTGGAGGACCAGTGGTTACTGGTCTCTCTCAGCCTAGAGGCTTAAGTAAGTCTAGATTTTTTTGTCCTAAAATTATAAGGTTGTAGGAAGTTTCTTTGTTTTTTTATTTTGAGGTGTACCTCAGGCTGGTCTCATGCCTCAGACCCTACCATGTCCCCTTGAGTCTTCTTAAACTCAAGCAGTGGGGCCAACTGAGCCCTTTGCAAGTCCTTGTTTTGATACTGACATTCAGGAGGATGAGGCCCTTACTTGATTGTTCAGGAAGCAACTCCAGAGCCAAAACTCCTGGATTCGAACCCAGGTTCTGGGCCCTTGTGAAAAAACACAAGTCACGATAGAAAAGCTTCCTCCTAGAACTGAGTATTTCATGTTCCTGGGGTGTGTAGATTTGTGCCTGACTGGTTATAAAGACTGAAAAAGTGCTCGTGTCATATACTGGTACAAATTCTCCAATGTTGAGTGTGATTGTGAGCTGTATATAAAATGTACCAATAAAGAATTCATTTAAAAAAAATCTCATCTAGCTTTTATTCAAATGTGTCTAAAACCAAGTTGATAATCTCTATAGAAACGATGCTTTCAACTTTTTGTCTTCACTGTTTCCAAAAATGACACCGTCTTTGCCCAGTTGCCCAGAGGCACGTGGCGCTCCCTCTGCTGGATCCTCTAGCCCTGTCTTGGGGCTCCGACGAGCCCGGGGCATCTGGCTTCTCACTGTCACGCAGTCTGTCCACTGCACTGTACAGACTGGATCCACTTAATGCCTCCTTGCCTACAACTCTTCAAATTAGCATTTTACACCCACTTTATTCTAGCGACCCATTCAGCCTCTGGTCTCACACACCTCTGAGAAGTCCCCATAGTTCTTGTCCCCGCAAATGTACCGTTTCTTATTTTCCCAGCTCTTGGCCTCTGTCAACATTATCTTGTGTCCAGGGTGCCTCTTCTTCTCTCTCCAGCTGACCAAACACATCCGTCTCTTCCAGGGCCCCTGACTGTCCCTTCCCACGTGAACTCTCTGGCACACGTCACTCGTCACCCATCGGAGTGGTCTGCTTCCTCCTCTGTGCTCTGGGCGAGGTCCCTGCAGCACACACAGCGAGGACCCGTCAGAGTTCTGGCCTGGCTAACAGTGTCTCGGGGTGATGGCAGAGACTAGAAAGCCTCAGCATCCTAGCTTGTCCTTCTGTTCTTCTGCTTCCCAGAGTTGGGACCAGGGTGCACTTTGCTCCCCGCTGCAGCTCGCCTCCTCCCCACGGGGGCCTCAGTGTCACCCCTCAGGGCCGGAACAGCCCCACTGCCACTCTCGCCCCCACACTCTGTTCCCACCCTGCACCAGAGTGAATCTTGGCAAATGTGACTCAGACGGCATTAATCTTGTGCTTTAAAATCCTCCAGGAAATTTCCATCATCCTTAAAATCAACCTCCACGGTCCCCCTTGATCTGTTACACTTCTTTGGTTTCATCTCCTGCCCTACCCTCTCCCTCCCTCACTTGAGGTGGCTGGCGAGGGGCTCCCAGCCAGTGCAGACCTGCCCAGGCCTCTCGGCCCGCAGGACCCTCAGCCTGAAGGACCCTCAGCCCTTTGCATGCCCAGTTGTTCATCCTTGCTTCTTCGTCCTCGGCAGAGACTCTCCCAGACCTGCCCACCCCAAGCCGGCTGGCTCACTCCTCTCTGTTTCCTTTACACTGTTTATCACCTCCCGCGTGTTAGACCTCTTTGTTTATTTATTTATTGTTTGCTCCAGTCTCACCACCGCTGCCAGGTAGGAAAAAACTCCACCAGCTAAAGAACTCTTGCGTTGCTCGTTATTTTATCCCAGGCAAGAGAAACAAGAAGTTCTTGGCACACACTGGGCACTTGATTAATAATTATTAAATGGACGGCTGAGGCTCAGCCCAGCGCCAGGCTCCAGGTGGGCCTCGCAGTGTGTGCAGCGGCCCTTATGATTTAACTCTTCTGCCTGCATTCACACGGCCCCTCCCGCTGGTCCGCAAGCTCTTCAAGGGCAGCGGCTGCGTCTGATTCATCTCTATCTCCCGTGGAAGCGAGCACAGAGCAGAGGCCAACCACCCGCGCATGCTAATGTCAAAGACCTCTGCAGACATCAGAGGGCAAACAGAAAAAGAAGGGAAACTAGGGGGAAAGCAGCCACTCGCCTGAGCGCACCGGGGCATGATGGATGGGGCTATTTCATCACCCGGTTATCTCTGGCTCTCTGGCAGGGATGACAGGGAGTCTCCGACATCGCGGAGGAAGGAGAGCCCCAAGGGTGTTGACGGTCCCGCTGCAGCCCGGCCCCGGGCCTCCCGGGAGGGGCACACCGCCGTCTGCAACCTGCCTGCCGCTGGCTTCCCCAGCAGCATGAACGCTGGGCACCCCGTGTCCCTGCTGTCTCTGTCCCTGGAGGCAGCACGGAGACCCGCGCTCTGTCCTACGTAAGCATTAGTCACTCTCCAGGACAGTGTCGCCATAAGACCCATCTCCAAGGTGCCCGGGGAGTCCAGCACCTGGACAGTCATGTGCATTTCTGTCTACTCCTTGTCGTGCTGTGAATGTTATTAAAACGCCCTATTTATCAGAGTGGAAAGAAACCCAGCTTAAGCCAAACAATATATAGGATCTAAAACACAGGCTGGGAATTTAATTTGCACAGCAGCAGCAGAGAGCAAGTAAAGAAGGTAATTTATGATTCTCCGGAGGGCGGGAGACAGAAGCTCGCCAGACGCTCGCAGCCATCCTCCCCCTCCCTGCCCTGCTCAGCCTCCGCCCAGGCTCCGCGGCCCACCCGCCCCAGCCTGGGGGCCATGAGGGTTCCGAGGAGGCGGAGAGCCCAGCTGGGGCTGTTGCTATATGAGGAGGGGAGCGGGGATCCTGCCATCCACGAACATCTGGAGCATCCCCAGGTATGCCTATTTAAATGAAGACGCAGCATCTGGTAATAAGTACGTGTAGGACATTTTTTGGAAAAGAAAAACTAGAAGATAAGTGATGTTTGCCCCTGGAGGATGACATCCATGTGGCTGAATTGAACTCAGAATAGTACTAATATTAATACTAGTACTAATGCCAATACTAATACTAACTCACCTTTCTGACTAGTTCCCATGTACCATGTGTCGGGCTTCTCTGTTTCTTTATTCAGTCTTCACAATTCCCTAAAGCAGATCCAATATCCTTTTCCTTTTAGAGAGAGGAAACTGAGCCCCAGAGAGGTGAAGAACCTGCAAAGGCCTCCCCGCCATTGGTGGCAGGTGTGTTTGGATGCAGCCGTGGGCTCAGCCTGAGTGTGCATCGGAGGGGAGTAGGGAGGGGGGCCCCACGGCTGCTGTGCCTGGACAATTGCTCTGTTGTTTCCTTTCATGCTCAGAGTAATAACAACTCACATTATTGTCACACAGGAGGCGCCATGCCGAGCGCTTCCAGTGTGTGGTCTCATTTATTCCTGACAGCCACCTCAGGAGATGAGTTCTATTATCATCCTGGTGTTTCAGATAGAAAGACTGAGGTCGGAATTGGAGGAATGGGCCAGGCAGAGGCTAAGATCCAGCCACTACACTCCATCTTCTGTATGAACTTCAGACCCCAAAGTGGCACCCTTAAGGCAAGAAGTTGAGTGTGTTCATCAACAAGCAATATCCCAACTTCCCCCCACCCCCAGCACTCATGCATGGGCGCGACCCACGCTCAGTGTCACAGGTGGATGTGGCTCCAGTGAGCATTCGGGTGAGGAGTCAGGTCAGCTCTGCACTCGCCATGAGAAGATGTGATCTCAGGGGTTTCCTCCCGCTAGCTCAGCTTCATCTGTGAAATGAAAGACAAAACCTACTGCAGGAAGGTGCGCAAACCAGTGCCTAAGTGTGGGGCCTAGGACAGAGACTGGGGAGGTAGAGAAGGAGGGAGGGAGGAACAGGGGACAGAGAAGGGAGGAAGGAAAGAAGGAAGGCAGATCGCTTCTCGGCCTTTTGGCTAAGATCAAGTGTAGAAGGAAGGCAGGCAGGCAAGGCCAGCGCGTGGTGCGTATCAGCCTGCCTGTGCAACTGGGAAACATCCCTTTGAGGAAGCAAGCCTTAAAGGCTCAAGTTTTCAGATCCTTAGGATCATCCTGCGAAGAAGTTCATATTCTCTCCATTTTGCAAGAGTAGAAACTGAGGCACAGTCACACTAGACATCTGCAGGGACCCCTCAGGATTCCTGCAGCAGGGCCCCAAGCTCTGGCCGTCGTCTAGAGCTGCTCTGCGGGCTGCAAGGGGCAGAGGAGCCCGGCCGGCCTGTGGGAGACACTGACTGCTGCCTCTTGGCTGCAGGCCGGCCCAGCACCCGGCACAGGGCCCTCAGCAGGCACACTCCTTCCACCCCCACACGCTGGGGTCGTTCCCATGCTGGGGGATGGGACATCCTGTCATCCCGGGGACTTTAGGGGCTGAGGCAGGAGGACCACAAATTCCAGGCCAGACCCAGCTACACAGAGAGGCCCAGTCTCAAAATGAAAATTTTCAAAATCGGGGATTCAGCTCAGTGGTAGAGCACTCTCGCATTCCATCCTCAGTCCTGAGCAGCAAACCTTCCTCCCACATGAGGGAAAGATGCCTGGGGTCCGATCAAGTGCCCACAGTCCCCTCTGCTTGTGCTCAGCTCAGCCTCGCTCATCCTCCTCGGCGGGGACAATTGTGGGTGCAGCGCACAGCTCAGGGGTGCTGCGGGCGGAGCCAGCTGTCCGCGGAGCTGTCAGTCCCTCAGCTTGTGTTCTTGCTGGACAATGCTGTCAGGCATTTAACATGCTATTAACAAAGTCGTGGACAGGGACTATTCAGGTTAAAAATAGAACTGGGTCATTTTAAAGGGGAAAAATTAAGTATTCACGAGTTCTAGAGGATAACTATATGAAAGCAAAACAAAGTGGAAGCCTGAGAAATTGCAGTTTTATCTGATTCTCTCAACTTACAAATAAACCATTTCTTCCCATTTGAGACACGAGGAGCAACATGGTTTACATGAAGAACTTGGTCTGCCCAGGAGCACAGCGTGACATGGCCACTATGGAGAACAGCATGGAGGAGCCTTACAAACAGAACCACTGTATAGACTGCAACCCCATGTCTGTGCGTGGACCTTGGAGAGGTGAACTCAGGACCTTAAGAGACATCTGCACCCTCTGACATAGTGATCGAAGCCCTCTTCACAACAGCAGGATGTGGAATCAGCTGCATTCCCACCGGCACAGGGACAGGTTCAGCAAATGTGCTACACACAGGACATGAAATACTATATAACCCTTAAAAAGAAGGAAAATCGTACCACCTGAGACAGTGCGGATGAGGTTTGAGGACACTATGCTGAGTGAAGAAAGTCACTGGCAGAAACAGAAGCACTGCACGGGCCCCTGATTGGAGAGTGTCAGGGTGGTTGCCGGGGCCTGGGAGGACCAGACTGTGGTGTGAATGAAACGAGATGGCAAATCTCCAGAGATCTGCTGTCCAGCGCTGATCTCCCGATCAGTGGCAGAGGGCTGAACCCTTTCAACTTTGTTAAGAGGGCAGATCTCACGCTCAGTGTTCCTGTGACAAGAAAATAAAATTTTGCTTAAAATAGCTCACCCAAGTTCTTAAAACTTGAACTCAGTAAATTGGAGCTTTGCAAATGCCTGACAAAGGTGGGGTTTTTGTGCCTCCTCCTAACATTTTATCACTCCTTCTCCACTTGGCTGCGAGACCCAGACCACACACACCCCACTGCACCATCACTGACTCTCCTCTCTGCCAAGGTACTCTCTGGAATCTGCTGGAGTCACTAAAGCCAAGGAAGTGTATTTATTTAAATTGTCAAGATAAATTAACTTTTAGAGCCCCGTTGGAGGAGTCCAGCAGGCCTGGGCTGTGGGTTGGGAGCCATGAATATGCAAGCGCACGCAGCCATCGAATTAGGCGACTGCAAACATATTTGGAGGCAGCTGCTCATTTAATAATCTGGGACAACCGCAGGAATCGACAACGGGCCACTCTGGCCCATTTGCGTGGGTAAAGTGATAATTCTATAACACAATTGCAGCAATTAGGTTTCCCCAGACAAAGCCAAGGGAGCACCGTCTGGGAGCAATCCGGGGTGTCGTCAGCCAAAGCTTCCTGCAGTGTCAGCCAGGCTGTCAGGCAAAGCAGCCTGCTTCCCAGAGACGCAGCCTCAGAGTGGGGAGCAGGGGGGCTGGGGGCAGACAGACCAGTGAGAATCCCCGCATTGTCCTGTGGGCCGAGCAACCCCTAGACTTTGCTTAAGCTCTCTGAACTGTAGTTCAGTCATCTGTGAGTGGGGAGACAGACACACCTTCCTAAAACAGGTAGCTGTGTATCTACAGTCTTCAGAACCCTCTAACACAGTGGTTCTCAGTGTCGCTGCATGTGAGCAACACTGAGCACAAGTGTCTGATGCCTGAGCTGTATGTATTTCCAGAGGTTCTAATTGGAGCGTGAATCTTTTGTAACACCCCAGGGGGTTTCAATGTCTGCGCATCTAAAGAATTCCATGTACAAGTTCAGAAGTGATGCTCAATAGATAGAAACTAGTATAATTATTTTCTTTTCTTTTGCATTATTCAGTAAACTTTATTGGTACATTATATACACAGCTCACAACCACACACACCATTGGGAAATTTGTACCAATATGTGACACAGGTCAGTTCTCATTTTTACCCACATCCCTGCCCACCCACCCCCTCCCACCCCCTATATACATACTCTTATTTTTTTCCGAATCATACTTATTCCTTCCCCCTCATTACATTCTCACACCAAATTCCTTTTGGATATTTCCCATTCTACAAAAACTATTATACATTCTAGAGCTCCTTTACCTCTACAGGTGCTTATAGCAAAGAAAATATTCAGTATTTGCATATCTGTGTTCTATTTATTTCACTTACTAGTGTGTTCTCCAGGTATCTCCATTTGCACATAAATGAATGAATCTTGTCATTCTTTATGGCAGAGTAATACTCCATTTTCAGAAAAACCACATCTTTATCCAGTCTCCAGTTGATGGGCATTTGGGTTGTTTCCGAGATTGGGCTATCGTGCACTGAGCTGCTATGAACAAGGGTGTACATCTGTTTTTCCAATGTGATTTTTAAAATTTCTTTGGGTATATTCCTAGCAGGGGGATAGCAGGATTGAATGGGACCTCTAGTCCTAGTTTTCTGAGGAATCTCCACACAAATCTCCACAGTGGTTGCACAAGTCTACAATTATTTTCTTAATCCCAGAACTCATGGTGCAAGTTCCTCATGCATGAGGGGCCTCAACACTCATCATTAATTTGACCCTGATACTGATCCAGCTCAAGTCTCCTCTTCTGAGAAGAGGGAAGAGTGGGATGTAATGGGGCGGAGGAAGCGTAGCCTCCAAAAGAAGAGACTGAGACAGGTTGATAACCTTGAGCACATTTTCTAAGGGCACCATCTTTAAATGATTACCAAAGGTAATATCTAGACAGAACATGTAGACAAAGAGGCCAATGGGTGCCATCTCTTGATATGCTCATTCTCTTGACCAAAATACACTCCGAAAAGATGCTGAAGAAGTTACTCCAACCCTGATCCTCTCCCAGCAGCCCCATCCAGTGCTTCAAGCTGGCTGATCTGAGAGAGGCATGTGGTAAGTCTTGGGCATTATGGGAGAAGCACATGGTGGGTCCGTAGTCTAAGCACCAGTGGCCTTGATCCTGACTCTCTGCTCTTTCCACTGAAGTTTTCTTCTACAATTAAAATACATCCCAAATCTTGATCATCATGACTGGGTCACTAGACCTTGCATGACCCCATCTGCTGTGTCTTAGGCTCCTCTTCATCAGGCTGGAACATTCCATTCAAGGTCATGGACACACGTTGATGGGATTGACCATTCTTAGATAAATTTTGGGTGGAGGAACCCACTTTCCATTTTAGAAAACAAAATGTCAGATATCTTCTTTGTCAAATGGTTTTTCACTTAGTGATACTCAATGCAGTTCAGACAAAACATATTCTGAGAAGCTCTGAAAAAGATGTTTCTCTCATAGAAAGGAGAGAAAACCAAGGGAGAGATCTGGAATTCCTTCTTTTGATCTTACCTTTAATATCATTGTGTGAGGCTATGGCATTTGAAAATTGTGGGTAAGACTGCAATGCTCCCTAGTATCCGTGTTTCTTCCTGCCCAGGAAGCGTACATTACATACAGTGCATCTCTCACTTCTTCAAGACATATGTGGGACTCTGATCAGCCCCAGGTTGTCAATGGAGGTAATGGTCTCTATTTCCAAGCCTGGCACATGAAACTTCTCCATTATTATTGCTGCTCTTTCGCTACCTCTGCCCTGGCTGAAGAGGACTCCGAGACTTAGAGAAAAGCAGAGCAGGGCAGTGATGTGAACGGAACCTGGGTTCCTGAGTGACAGGGAGGAGGAAAAGAGCTACCTCCTCAGTGTCTCCCAGCAATCCTCACTGGACTATGACACACAAAGGGAAAATATATTTTTTGAGAATACTGTTCCTCAAATTTTAGGGTTGCTTATTACAGCAACTAGATTATTGGAGCTAATCAAGAACTACTGTGGCCATTTTCCCCCCAGACGGGAGGAAGATCAACCGGACTCACTGAGAGTGACACACTGACTGGCAGAGGACTTGCATGCTGATGAGCCAAGAGGCCCCAGCAACCCAAGGGCTCCAGCATCGAGATTCTTAGTTGCAAGGGAAAAATAAACTTTCTAGATCCCAGTTGTGCTCTTCCAAGGCTAGGGCGTTTGGGGATGAGGGACAAAGGATGAATTCTTGGCATCTTGGAGCAGACTTTAATGCAGAAGAAATAAGGCAGGCTTTGTTGAATGATGGTCAGTGTGGCAAAACTCCCCTTGAAAATGATATAACAGGGCCCAGGTGACCGCAGATTTATAATCATCCTCTTAGGACTCGTGCTCCCAAGGTGGCTTAGTCATTTGCATGTCCCTGGATATAACTATCTGATATCTGAAATTTAAAGAGGAGACATTTATTTTGGTTCAAGGTTTCAGTCTATAGCTGGCTCGAAGGCAGAAATGGCACAGCAGCAGGGCATGGCTGAGAAAGTGCTTATGTCATGGTGGCCAGAGAAGGCAGGAGCCAGACAAAAGAATACATGCTTCCAGCACAAGACCCCAGTGACCTGCCTCCAACCAAGCTCTACCTCCTGACAGTAACCCAGCTAAACCTTCCAAACATACCAGGACTTGCCAAGATGCTTCTGCTCCAAACCCTAACAGGAGGCATCCGTGACACTTTGGCTCACCTCCTGACTGCACCCCAACATGAGCTCTGCCAAAACTCCCCCTCAGCTCAGTTTCATCATCACCTGCCTTGGGGCTCCCAGGCCCACAGAGGTGGGAGAAGAGCTCAGCTTACTGGAAGCTGCAGGTCCCCAGGCAAGAAGCTCACGCTGCACTGCTGTGGCCTGAGGTCTCTTCAAGTCTGAACTTTCATGATGTCCTGGGAATCTATTTGGTGACTTTTGTCAGTGCCTCGGATATACTTGTAGTAATGGAAAATCCATCTGAGTTCCAGAGAACAGCGAAGTTTGTGATAAACACAGTTATCTGTTATAAAGAATCCACCTTCCAGGGTTAGATGCTGTAATAAGGTTCCTAGGAAGCTTCCTGTCTGACAGTAGCGGCCTCAAGGCAGTACTGCTGACATGATGATTAAGGATTATGACAATGAGTTACTGTTCCCGCTCTTGTCCTGGTTGCGTGGCCACTTGCTACTTTTAAAACACAGACAGGATTTCCCCATCCTCTGGTCTACAGACAGCCGCGGGTCACACGAGTTGCCTTACAACTGAGAAAATCAGGCATTCTGGGCTGAGGACTAAGGAGTTTGCTAGAAGGTCTTTGGAACTCTTGAACAGTGATAGAGGATTACTGCATTAAGGAAAGTATGAGTAACCAGATGTACTGTGGGGTTAGAAAACAGAGACCTGAATTCCTTCTGAAAATATCTCCTGAAATCTTTTTCATTCTATAAGAGACATTTTTATTTATTTATTTATTTATTTATTTTTTTGAGACAGGGTCTCGCTCTGTAGTTCAGGCTGGCCCTGAGCTCACTATGTAGCCCAGGCAAGCCTCGAACTCAGCAGTCCTCCTGGTATGTGGTATTGATTGCTGGTGGGCGTGAGTCACCACGCCCAGCACTGTATATGGTTACCAGGGATCAAACTCAGGACCTTGCGCTTGCGAGGCAGGGGCCAGAACCAATGAGCTAAATCACCGGCCCAAAAGAGACATTTTTAATGTTTTTTTTTAAATTGAATACTTTATTGGTACAATTTATGTACATCTCAAAATCACATGTAACATTGGGAAATTTGTACCAGTATATGCCACAAGTTAATTCTCATTTTAATGTTTAATACTACTGCAGTGGACCAAATTGTGTGCCTCCAAGACTGACATACTAAAGTTCTAACCACAAACACGATTGGACTAGGGTCTGAGTGGGGATATTTATGACTGGATGAAACTGTGAGGATGGATGCCTGGTGCTGCAAGATGAATGTCTCTAGAAGACCTCTCTTAGGTCTTTCTCTCTCTCTCTTCCATCCATTTCTTCTTCCCTCTCTATGTTCTCCCCTTCCCATGTGAAGACAAAACTAAATAGAGTTGTCAGAAGCCGGGAAAAACACCCTCAGCAGGACCCAAATCAACTACTTTGATCTTGAATTCCAACCTGCAGAACTGATGGAAAATACAAGGTGTAATCATATATTATAGTCAATTCAGATCTTTAAAAAAAATATTACAGCTGGGCGTGGTGGCTCATGCCTGTCATCCAAGAACTCGAGAGGCAGAGGCAGGAGGATTGCTGAGTTTGAGCCTTGCCTGGGCTACATAATAAGCTCAGGGCCAGCCTGAACCACAAAGTGAGACCCTGTCTCAACAAAACAAAACAAAACAAAACAAAACATTTCAGTAAAAGTCACGCCACCATTATTTTCCCTTAACACAGCCCCTTTTGCTTTGAGTGCACGTGGCTCGTCTCTCTTGCTACTTTCTGAAACAGATCCAAAAGTCCTCTTTCAGGTGCAGCTGCTTTGATGTCCTGGTTTACCCAGAAGTTCACCTTTCATGGTCATTTTCACTTTGGGGAAGAGCCTGATGTTGCACTGTGCCAGGTCTGGTAGGTAAAGAAGGTGAGGACACCATGCTATGCAGATGCCACAGATCACCCTTTACATCAGTCTTCACTCAGAGCTTCCTGTAAGCTGCTCAGAGTCGGCCGCGCTGCTCTGCCGTCTGCCCAGTCCTGCTTCCTGGCCTCTTGGCAGGTGTACCCCCGGCCCAGCCCTTCTGCCTGCAGTTCTCCACTGCAGAGTCTGTTTCCTGGAAACCCTGGGGACAGTAGGGAGGACAGTGATGACAGACCCCAGCGGGGAGTACAGGAGGGAGTAATGCCTGGGGGAGGCTGGGAGCTCTGCTGCCCTGTGTGCACTGGCTCATCTAATCCAAAGCTTCTTCAATAAGAAAAAACACGGACACCCCGGGGAGACGTTGGTGTGAGTTATTTATGTCTCCTTGTGGTGTTGTCCCAAGAAGAGGCCCATTAGTCAGTGTGTCCTGCTCGTGGTCATTCTTGTCCTGCATCCGGCGGGCAGGGCCTGGGTGGGATGAGGCTGCACAAGTATAATATTCACTCCGTGCCCGTGGCATTCTGTAGGCGGTGAAGGTGTCACTCCTCCTGGGCTCTTCCTTTTGAATCCATCCCCACAAGCTATAAACAACGCTGATCACCTCCTTTCTTAGCTTCCAAGAGAGCTAATCTCCTGTCTGATGCTTTATCAGTCTATTGAGAAACACCCAGAGAAATCTGCCAATCTAAACAGAATGTGGTGTGGGAAATCATATTAGACTTCCCTGTAATTCACCAAACATCACTGGCAGTAAAATTCTAATACCATAGTGATTCTTTTATTGTAATGAGAATAGAAATTGATGTAACATCAATCCACCCTTATTGCAGTATTAAGATTCTCCTAAAATACTACACTAAATTCAGACTCAGGGGAAATCCCATGATAACCTGCTCAAAATGGTCCTAGAATCAGCCTGAGATTGTTCAGGATTCTTTAGCCTGATGATATCAAAGACGATTGTACTCTTAAAAAGAATCATTCCCATCAGGGTCTTGAAATAAAGGCTCAGAGCAAATTCTGTAATGGAAAGGGGATTGACAGGAGAGAGCTGCAGATGGACAACTTGAGGTCTGGCCCACAGAAGACCATGTTGGTCCATATTTATGATGCTCCCCTGCAGCATGCTTGTCAGGACCACCTGCCGGAGAAGTTAGGTGCAGCTCTGGTGGGAGGGACACAGGAGGGATGAGGCTTGGGTTCAGGGCAGGTGGGAGGTGCTAAGAAAGAGCCCACCCTTCCTGCAGGCTGTCCTGCACAGATGTCTGTGTGAAGGCACTGGTGTGATCCTGGATGAACCCACCTTCTCTGCATGAATCTGACCTAATGATCAGGAGACACAAAGAGTGTGATGGTGCCCACCTTCTACCATTCCTGTCTCTTTCTTGTTCTCAAGACCCAAGTCCTGGAAAATAAATAACAAAACATGTCATTCAGCCAACCAAGTCAATCGGTGGTTGGTGGACTACTTCATCCACTTAAGGTAGGGCAGAAGAAAGAGAGAGGGAGAGACAGACAGAGAGAAAGACAGGGAGAGACACATACACACAGAGACAGAATAGAGACAGAGAGACAGAGAAGAATGGGGATTTAGATCAGCGGCCTAAACCTCACAGAGAAAAGAGGCAATTGCCTAAAGGCGTGTCTTGTGTGCTCCCCTTAAATAATCTTAACAGAAAGAGGAAATCTCATTGATAGTGTCTGCAGTCGGCCTGTGATTTCCCTTGGGAGTGGCTGGGATTGGGTGGCCAAGGTTGCTTTTCCTGATGCTCTGTCTCACAGCTTGTGAGATTTGTCTCATGCCTGGGTCCACTTTGTGAAAAACTCATCCAGTGTGTGTGTGTGTGTGTGTGTGTGTGTGTGCGCGCGCGTGCGTGTGTGTGCTGTATGCCACCAAAAGTTTGCATTTAAAATGCAAAGGAAGCTGAGGATAGAGAGCTCTCCCATGGGCACCTGGCCCTGGCTTTCGGACGACAGTTTGTGAAGGGACTGTGCTTGAGGAGTGGCCGCTCTTTCACGACCACAGTGAATCACACCAGGACGAACCCCTGTTCCAAGAGGGGGCAGTGAGGGATGGGGTAGCTGCTGTCCTTCATGTAAATCCTGAGTTGGGGAGTTATCTCCAGTTATTTCTTCTCTGGGTTTCACTTAGAGAAGAGAAAAAATATCTCGGTGGTTCAGATGGCACTGTTGAGTGTTCTCCCATCAGCAGCCCAAGACAGCCTCGCTGGCTCTGAGAGCGGAAGGTGTGTGATATGGAGCCCCACGTGGAAGAGGGGCTTGGAAGCTCATGGCAAATGTGAGAGTGGCGGTTCTGCACTTGGGCTTTACATCTGGTTCGTGTTCAGCTTGAAGGAAGGTGAAAGGATGCTGCAGTCCGTGTTGAGACACCTCACCTTGAATATTAATTTCCCAGTGGCAGCTCTTACTCCAGAGCGGCCTGCACAGACTCCAGAGCACGGCCGGCCTTCTTGTCCACGTCACAGCCGGCTCAGGAACTGGTCAGTGGGAAGCAAAGAGCACCGGTGACAATGACAGAGAAATGGCTATGATAACAGTGGGAAGGAGCGTAGGATAAATTGCACTTACATGTTTTATATTGGATGTTAGGTTCCACTGCATTCTCCATCTTAGAAGTGAGATGACCTTTCTGGAATATTCCATCTCTTCATTTTTTATCTGGGTTCCCAGAAAAACTAGAGTTTCTGTCTCCCCATTGCTCAGTTTCACAGAAGACCTCATCGGAAAAGCTTGTGAACCAGGTTGCCTCCTTTCCCAGGGCCTCTCGGTAGATGAAGCTTCTTTTCCTACTGACCTGCTGACTCCCCAGAGGAGCAAAGACAGGGCCCCATAGACCTGGCCACCTTCTGATGCACTCAGCCTCGGAGAACTTCTTCCTACCCCTCCCTGGAGAGAACTGTCAGCCACGAAGTCCCGGGCGAGCCTCCAGATGTGTCTGTAAATCCCGTGAGAATTCGTGTAAATCCCATGGAAATCCCATTGGCCTGGAATTTAGGTTCTGGCAATAACCCAGAAGCAGAAAAGAGAAATGCATTTGTAAGGGGGAGCAAGGCTCATCATCCTTGTGTTCGATTTAGACCTAAAATCCCTCCCTCAGCAGCCTCGTTCAGAGATGGGGCTCTGGAAGGTGATTTGATCCCAAGACCACCATAGTCGTCAGTAAATCAATCCCTTGATGAGTTAATGGCTGAATGCCCTGCTTGGAGGGGGGTTCATGGTCTAGGAGGGCATATCAATGTCCCCTGCTCCTTCCCTCTCTCTCTCTGCCTCCTGGCTGCCATGGATCAGGCACCTTTTCCTTTGCCACACCCCTCTGCCATCCCGTTTCCCCTTAGAATCACCAACCATGGTCTGATCACTCATGAGCCTCTCCTCCTTCAAGTGGCAGGTGTTGGCACTTTTTCCCAGTGATGAGAGAGTGACTACAACATCTTTTGAGGACAGTGGCTCACAGGTCACCCGATGTCGAGTCACGTCCACTGTTCCCCATCTCCTGAATACAGGCTCCTCCTTTCAGGGCTGGGCCCACACTCCATAAGTTTTAAGGCAAAAAGAAAAAGCAGTGGTGTGAAGATGGACTTATAGCTGGTCCATTTATTGCTAAAGGACTGACTTCACTTCCCTTTGAGTTACTCTGTCTATTTTTGGAAATAAGGGCTTTAAATGTGGCCTTTAAATGAAAGGTTTGTAGTGCAAACTTCTAGAAACTGATCATTTTAAGATAATGAAGATTATTTCAAGGGCTACTCAGAGAGAATTGTAGAGAATACAAAGAGGGTGAGATCAGAAAGATATTCGGATACTTTGGGTCAAGAAAGAAAATTGTATATACAAGATAAGTTATGATCCAAATTCTGTCCCCCTCTTTAAAAAACTGTATACTGAAGTCTTAACCTCTAGTCCCTCAAAATGTGATTTTACGCAGAGATAGAGCATCTATCACAGCGTCCCAAAAAACTAACACGAGGAGCTAGACAGGTGTCAGGCAGCACTGGCCTTAGATCTCTCCCTTGTTTATGGTCCTGGTTAGCCATCATCAACCCACTAGGGTGACAGATAAACGGATTTGGTGAGGGCTTGTCCCACAGGGCACCATTTCACTTGATCTGGAGTTGGCCTACAGGTGATTTCAATAGGTAATAAAAGTTGAGAAGCACCTCCCAGACCATGAGTCACTCACTGGCTTTTCTTTTCACTCAGGTATGGGTTTGAGGTCATGTGTTCAAGGGAGTCCCCACCTAAGGACACCCCTCTGCTGTCTCACAGTTTTAGTTTATTTTCCAGAATATAAATCATCTTTTATTCATAGGCACATTTGTTTATTTTTTTCTCACTCTAAAAATATAAGTAAGCTTTCTGAGATTGGGACCCAGGATATTTTCTCTTTCCATGCTGACAACAGTTTTGTGAGCTTTGTGCCATGATTCCACTTGTGGACGTGGACACTGAGGTCCAGCGAAGTCGGTGACTCTCGTCTATGGCCCCATCATCCTGGGGGTCAGACATGGCAAAATGTGGATTTGTGCCAGGTTCAGTTGAATTCACAGCCACCCTCCTGGGTGACTTCCATGTCAGTTATTTCCTTGGGGTGTGACGTTCTGTTAACTTGTCCTTCAAAACACGGAATCTCATTCACTTGTGGAGCTCCAGTGCAAGACCACCATCAACCCCGTTTTACAGATGAGAAAACCAGTGTTGAAAGATTCAAGCACAATCACACAGACGGAAAGAGAAGCTTTTTCTACCCACAAAGCCCATGATCTCCCTCCACACTGACCTTGTCTATTGCTCTGTTTCCTCTTTCCTGCCCTGGCCCACCCGCCTGGCACCCTCTTCCTTCTGTGGCAGGAGAAGAAGTTTGGGCTGGTCTCCATGCCAGAGCAGACACATCGGAGGGGAGCAACTGCCAGGGAACAACCTGGCACCACATTCCCAGCCCCGTGCTGGGCTGGCTTCTGCCCGGCAGCTCTGCTAAGCTGAGGCCGCCCGTTGGCACTTCACCCTCAAGTTAGGAGAGGATAAGGTGGGACCGTCCTAGGAGAAGGTGAAAGGGTTAGAGACCCCGTTCTGCATGGCCGTGAAAGCATCAGTGGGAACCAAGAGGCAAAAAGCTCAAGTAAAAGGCCAAGCATGGATCTGCTGGGCTGCGCCTGTCACTCCTGAGTCTGTGGCCTGCCGTGGCCTTGTGAGGTGTGGCCTGGAGACCTTCTCCTAACCTGAAAAGTAGCCCAGGGTTGAGACAGGTCTGGTCCTTAGTTCACACCAGTTTATTTCACTGGTCTGAAAAGTGGGCTCAGAGAAATTGAGCCGCCTGTGCCGGGCGCTCAGCTAGGGAGCAAGCCCTGCCTGCCTGAGGCAGAGCCTTGCCAGACTCCTAGACAGCGCCACGGAGGCGGGTGTCAGGGGAGGAGGAAGGAGCTCTCCTGTGGGGCATTTTGGCTTCTGAGAAATAAATGGGCCATGCCCTTCTCAGCCCTGTCCGCACTCCATCACGCCAGTTATGGGCTGCTGCTCCGCAGAGCTGCCCTCAGCCACAGGAGAGAGACCGATGGTCCCTAAAGACCTATCTCATTATCCCAGGAGCCAAATTGGGTCCCTATTAGGGGATAACTGGCCTATCAATAAACCCCACACTAATTCTGCAGCCGCACGGGCTGAGCAAACTGACCAGAGCCCGCTAATGTGGCGTCTCAGCTACCCCTGCTGCCCAGAGCTAACGGTAATTCTCAGACAATAAACACAGGCTTTCCTGAGCCCCAGAACCATCCGCTCTAATGCAGTGTAACCGTCTTAAGTGAGTGCCTGATAAATTAATGGGCCTGCAGAGCAAGAACGTTATGTGTTTCTACTTCCAGGCAGTAGGCACTGGTCACCCGGGGGAAACAATCTGAGGACAGGTGGGACAGAACGCTGGAGACAAGAGTCCGCAGCTGCTCCTGTGGACACATGTATGCATGGTCCTGTGTGTGTGGTGGGTCCATGCTCTGCAGACATGTGTATCTGCGGATAGGTGTGTGTGTGTGTGTGTGTGTGAGCATGTTAGAACCTGTGAGGTGTGCGTGCTTTGAGCATACTTTGTTTGTACAGAGTTATCCTGGTACTTTGCTGTCTCAGTCATGTTTTCATTGCTGGAACAAGATACTGGATGCCCACAAATTAGAAGGAGAGGGCCATGGCAGCAGACGTCACCAGGCTGCTGTCTCTGGCACAGGAGAGCTGTTTATCCTGGCAGCCAGAGAGCGGAGAGCAAGGTGCAGGGTGGGAAGGCAAGAGTGCCATCAGGAGGCACCTGGTGGCCCTGCTCCCACCAGCATGTGGGCCCCGAATGCTCAGTGGATCACTCACAAGCGAGTGTGGCACCTTCGCCACGTGATCACCCAGGGGAAGCCCCGTCTCTCCGCACACGAGCCTTCTGGGGCCTTCTGGATCTAAACCACAACCCTCACCCCAGCCAGAATGACATGCTGAGTGAATGATTCTTGGTCGTTACTTGAGAAATATTTGCTTTAATGAATGATAAAGACTACTAGTCTTTAGAGCAATAATAACAATAACAGTGATTATAATATGATATTTCCAGACCATGTAAGAAGTCTAACCATTCAACAGTGTGGCTACTAACAAGCGGCAGGTGCTCAGCGAGGACATTTTACATCTCTTATTTCCTAACTTACCTGTCAAAGGAAGAGCTACAGGCCACATAAATGGCAGAAGACAGCCAACTTTTGTCCACAGGTTACTTTTTTGAAAGCCCCAAGGCCAGTCCTTAGAAAAGAGCATCATTCTAGGGGGGTTTTGGGAACAGGTGACCAAATTTTGGAGGACTAAGCAAAATAAACAAGAGAGATGACCAAGGTCAAACATCATAATTACTAGACGAACATTTGCCTTGTGAATTCATGGAACCCGAGGAACACAAGTCTACCTTCTCTGAGGCTTCTCTGGGGCTAGTAGGTCTACAAATCTGGTAAAGAGCTTCAGAAACAGAAGATTCGGGTAAGAAGATTGCCGAGTAATTGATCATAGGGTCCAGACAGAATGTAATAGATAGTCAGGGAAGGAGGGAAGGAGGGAGGGAGAGGGGGGAACTAGAAATTTTCAAGCAGCTAGTAAGCTGAATTAGATGAAGAAGGGAAATTAAATGGCTCTTTGGACTGGAAAATGTGGTCAGGGAAACCAAGGCACCTGTTTCTAGGGCCAGGGCACACAGGGACGGCATCTGGTGAGTTCCTAATGAAGCCAAGAGCAGATGAAGACCCCTGAAGAGGAGGAGGAGGTCAGCGGCTGAGTGCTTCATGTCTCCTTTTCAGGGAGGATAGAGCTCTTACAAACTTTTGATTATTTCACAAAAGTACAGACCCAAAGAAGCAAAACCACATAAATAAATAAGGAAAAAATAACCAGAAAAAGAAACAAGAGATAAAAGTAAGAACAGAAATTTCTCCTGTGAAAAACAACACCTTCCCATTCTTTTACACATGCAAGAAACAGAAAAATTCCAGTCTTGGGCCCTGCTGGGTCTCTGATCTGGAGGGTGCCAGGTACTGGCTGGGCACCGTGGTGGGGCAGAGAGGGAGAGGTGTGACAGTACCCCGACTGAAGGCACAGGGACAGGGACATGGAAGGGTCTATAGTGGGTGACAGCTGAGAGGGGTGCAGTGGAGTCCTTCTGGACACAGAGGGCAGGGGACCCTCCATTCCCAGCTGCTGGCCTGTGGACGGGGCGGGGGGGGGGTGCAGAGAGACACAGACGTGTTCCCGGTGTGGCTTTCTGACAGCTGTAGCCCGTATCTGGGAGCACACTTCACAGTTTCATTTGTTTTGAGCATGACTTATTTCCATATCTTATTTCGTCACTTCTATTCCAAGAACTGCCTCCAGCTGTTTGTCTGCCACCCTGGTGTTAGGTGTCCCATCTGCCTCCCGGAGGTGCTGCTCCCAGCCTGCTCTGCTGCCCCAGGGCCCAGACACTCTCTCCAGCGTCCCCGGCCATTCACACCTGTGGGGGCCTGTGCGTCTCCCAGAGGGGCCTGTGCTGCGCTCACAGCTTCCAGTCCTTCACCTCCTCCTCAGGCTCCTCCTGACTTCCCCTCCAAGAGCAAACCAGAGGAATCTCGCAGTCTACAGAAACCACTCATTATCTTCCTCTGGATCCAGCAGCGCCAAGTGCCTGGCGGAGCCTGGCCAGGAGCCCGGTGCCCAAGGGCCCTGACTGCTCCCCACAGTCTCCCGGAGCCAGACAAGGTGCTGACCCCACAGGACATAGGCGAGTAAGGCCTGGCTGAGCCACATGCAGCCCGAGATGCCCCAGTTGGACAGTTGCTGCCTGACAGGTGGGAGTGGCTCATCCTGAGCCCTAGGGGCTGCAAACGGACGAGTGTATGGGTGCCCAGGGGGCCCACGCCCACCACGGACAGAGGAGTGTGCTTGGAAGAGCACACAGATCTTGGTTCTGCTATCTTTTGGTCATTCAGTTTCGTCTGTGACTGGCTGGATCCTGACTGGGGAGGGGAGCCCCAGAATGGCCACAGCTGTTGATGTGGAAGCGGTGGCAGACTTCAAAGTGAAGCAGAAGGTGAGCGCAGGACTTCTGGTAAACAGGGTGAAGTAAAAGCTTGGGTAAAACCTGTGGTCCTGTCTAGGACACGACTATTCTCTACAATCATCTCAGTCAGGAAAACTACAATCTGAGGTCAGAGCAAGAAAGATGGCCTGTGGGTGCTCTGGAGACAAGGGCAGACTGCCAGGCCCTGGGGAGAGCAGAGCTGACTCTCAGAAGGAGGCTGGAGCAAAGCCTGTGGCCTCTAATGAGTGCAAAGACGAGGAATGCAGGTTCCTAAATAAAGTGGGGACTTAAGAAAAATATGCTAAGTCCGGAGGAAAAGGTACCTCCCCATCCCAGAACAGAGCCCAAATCCCAGGTCTGCCGGGGTCTACCCAGGTCACTGCTGGAAGCAGTTATCTCAAAATATTGGGATGCTGGACCTGGATGAGCAGTACACAGAACAGCGCCTTGAGCCACAATGCTGCTGCAGAAGTCGCCCTTCGGGGAGGGAACTGCCAGTGCAGGGAAACTGCGAACCAGAAGACAGAAATCATCCCACACTTAATCATGTCCACACCTCACAGAGGCAGCCCCGGCTGAATGTGAGCTTGCAGGAGAAAGCTATAAGAACTTACATCTAAAATCATGCAAAGGCAGAATGAATACACCGTGAAAGAGACTCTAGCTGTTAGAACTTCTAAGGGCTGTAGCCCAGTGAGGAGCATCTTGAATGTGGACAGAAGGAGGAGGACAGCCGAAGTTAGAAGAAGCAAAGCTACAGTGACACAGTTCAAAGAAAAAGAGCAGGGTAAACATGGTCCTTTTTTGGCCAGACACTTCCAAGTCTGCAAGAGAACGTTGTTCCACGGGGGCTGATGCTCTTAACTGAGCAGGGGAGGACCGCAATGGAAGTCCCTGGTTTCCTCTTTCACCTTAGACGGCTGGCTGCCTTCTTCTCTTGGGAGCTAGAAACCGATCCTGGTCTCTCTGGCTACAAATCTGTTTACTCACAGCAGCAGAGGTTAAGTGTGTTTGCAGCAGAGCAAGTGCACAGAAGAGGAGCACCAGCTTTCCTCCGGCAGCGCAGCGTTTGTGTGCGGTCAGATCGCCCCACTTGCTCCACCAAATGGACCTAAAGCTGCAGTGTCATTGGTGCATTGAGCAGCTTAGGGAAGGAAGGCCAAGCCTTTATTCTCTGCCCCCCCCCCATCTGCTGACCTCAGCACTGCCTCCCCGGGGGCGCACAAAAGCTGGAGATGGCAATGGGGGAAAATCACACAATGTCAGCTCCAGCCTATGCATTTGGTTGTGAACCTGTGGGCAAATTATAGCCTGTCACTCCCAAACAAGCGAGTCGAGATGGAAATGTCAATTTGAGCAGAAGCTTTTCCCTCTCTTTTTTGTACTACAATTTAGGAAAGTGACACAAATATCATAACGCACATGCCTAATGGATGAGTTTTAAATTCAAGAGTGAAACAAGGAAGACAGAGAAGAACAGGGTTTGCAAATGGATTTGGGGGCTTATTAAGCAATAAACAGCAGCCATCATAAGGGCTGGAGAGCTGAGCTCTCTTTACAGGCAAGACAGCAGCCGAGGGCCCAGGGCCTGGTCACCAGCACAGGAGGCTCCAGCGGGAGTGCGTCAAGGGGGAAGCGGGACAAGTTCTCAGGGTGCACGGCCAGAGGCAACAGCGGATCAGGGCTGCTTGAGCTGCTCTGGGATCCTGGACAGCAGAAATGACCCAAACAGGAGCAAGAAACTCTTTGCTGGTGGTGGGGTGTCTGGGAAGGGCACTGGGGCACAATACACTTCCTTTGGGTCCCTTTTGAGTAATTGAGTTTATTGGTACATTTTACATATATATTTTGATCACATTAAACTTTAAAGATTTGTACCTGTACGTGATGCATCTTGATTCTCATTTTTTTCCCTCCCCTGCTCACTCTACCATTCCCGAACACCCTATATACAAAAGCTTTGTTTCCATTCTTTTTGTTTGCACTATTAAATTTTCAGTCTTGTGATATTAAGATTCGAAGGGAAGCAGTTTCTGTGCTTTAAGCTCCCCTAAGTGAAGAAACCAGATTATATTCACAACTTTTAGCAAATAAAGTAGAAGACAGCCATGATGTATTTTCTGAACATGTGACAGGCCTCAGGCGTGCGGAGACAAACAAACACTGAAAGAACACAGGAAGTGAGCCAAGGGTTAGGGCCCCGGGCTTTCCTCACTCAGGTTCAAGAGGTGGAGACTCAGGGCCCCGAGGCTACCGGGAACCTTAGAGATACAGCTCAGGCTTCATCAGGACTTTCTCTCCAGAAGCGCCTAAGGTTAGGTCAAGTTTACAGATGAGAATCATTACAGGGATTTGGGGTGAGCTCTATCAGGCACCCAGATAAAGGGCAGAGGAGATTTCAAGCCATTTTGACATTTATTTCTCTTTTCTGTTCCCCTTCGAGCCAGGGTTTCCATGGCTTCCAAACATCCTACCTTAGTTTTTTTTTTTTTTTTTTTTTTTTTTTTTTTTTTTTTTTTTTTTTTTTTTTTTTTTTTTTTTTTTTTTTTTTTTTTTTTTTTTTTTTTTTTTTTTTTTTTTTTTTTTTTTTTTTTTTTTTTTTTTTTTTTTTTGAGACAGGGTCTCGCTTTGCAGTTCAGGCTGGCCCTGAGCTCACTATGTAGCCCAGGCAAACCTTGAACTCAGCAATCCTCCTGTCTCTGCCTCCCGAGTGCTGGGATTACAAGCGTGAGACACCACGCCCAGCCATCCTACCTTAGTTTTTCTTCTGTGTACTTTGACAGTTCAGAAATAATTTGAGCAAAAATCTTTCATCTTCCTTCTGTTCGATGGGAGCATTGTGTAAGGCTTATATAAATAAGAAAAGTAATAGCTCACATTTGCCGAACACTTACTGGGCTCTGGGGATTAGCATAATTGGTGCTCATGATAATCTTTGGGGTAAAAACTAACATTTCCCTACGTTCACTGTTAAGAGTCAGATGCACGCAAGTGGTGGAGCTGAGGTTGATCCTCAGGATACTGACCCCGGAACAGCACTGTGGGCACTGCCAGCACCCCACAGTGCTGCTGCCACTGGAGCACTTGCTGCCAAGCTAATGGGGAGGATAACTGAGGCCCTTCATCCCTGTGTTTAAACAGAGATGAAAAGAGAATTAAGTCTCCCAATGAAACCTCTAAGAAGAAATGCCAACGAGTTCATAGGCAGGTTGCAATGCCAGGAAAGCTTTGCCTCTCGTCTACCAATGGCAGACTGCTTATCAGTTTTTGTGAAGATAAACAGATTATGCCCTGTTAGGAATAGGGCATAATGATATTTAAAAGAAAGTACTGAACTTCATTTTTTATAGAATATATGTATATGTTTTATTAGAAAATTGGAGCAAATAATACAAAGAGTTCCATATACACACTCTACTGCAACTCCCCATCATTTCTCCAATTTTTACATTTTGCACTTCTGTTGTGCATGTTACCATTATATACATTAAACTCCTTAGTGTACTAATGTCGCACAATTCTGTGGTTTTTAACAAATGTAAAATAATGTGTCTATACCATTATGGAGACATAAAGGATAGTTTCATCACTCAAAAACTCACTCTGGCTCACCTATTTATCTTCTATTTATCCCTTCCTTCCCCAAAACTCTTGGCAACCAATCTCTTTACTATATCTGTAGTTTTGTCTTTTTCAAGATGTCCTATAATTGCAATAATATAGTGTGTAGACTTTTCAGACTGGCTTCTTTCACTGAGGAAAATGTGTTTAATACTTTCCTTGTCTTATCATGACTTGATAGCACATTCCTTTTTCTTTACTGGATAATAGTCAATTTTATAGCTACACACAGATTTTTCATTCAACCACTGAAGGTCTTGTTTCCTTCCATACATTGGCTATTAAAAATGAAGCTGCTGCAAACATTTATGTGCACATTTCTGTGCATACATTGAGCTTCAGGTACTTGGGTAAATGCTTGAGAGTGTGATTTCTGTGTCATCTATTAAAGCCATGTTTATCTTCACAAAAATTGAGGAATGGAGTATTACTCTGCCATAAAGAATGACAAGATAGATCCATTTAGGTGCAAATGGAGACATCTGGAA
>PVIC010000013.1:211341-259569 GCA_004025085.1 Thryonomys swinderianus
TTATAGAGTGGAATATTTCTATAGGAAACTTGGTGTGGGAATATGATGAGGGGAAGGAATAAATATGATACAGAAAGAAAATAAAAGAGCATGTATAAGGGGGGAGGAGGGGGGAGTGGGTAGGGATATGGGTAAAAATGAGAATTAACTTGTGGCATATACTGGTACAAATTTCCCAATGTTACATGTGATTTTGAGAGGTATATAAATTGTACCAATAAAGAATTCAATTAAAAAAAAGCAAAAAAAAATTGATACGCAGTTAACTAAAGTAACTATACAGTATGTTATTTCCACCAATGAAGAGCACGCATGCTGTTGCTCTGCCTCTTCCCAGCATCAGGTGTTTTCAGATTATTTTTGTAGTTGAGTAATTGCAATAGGTATGTAGTAACATCTTAATATTGTGTTACTGTGTAATTTCTTAGCAATAAGTTGTTTCACATGCTCTCTTCTTTCTCATCAACACATCTTTTTTGGAGATGTTTCTATCCTGTGACTTGTCTCTTCATTTTCTAAAGGTATATTCCTGAGAGAAAAATTTTAATTTTAATAAACATCAGTTTATCAATCTGTACGTAAAGTTTGCTTTTGGTATTGTATATAAAAACTCATTGCAAAACCTAAGGTGATCTTTCTTTCATGTTATCGTATAGGTGTTTTGTAATTTTACATTTTACATTTAAGGTCTACTCTGAGTTAATTTTTGTGGAAGATTCTTCTTTCCTCTGCCACCTTCACCTCTTCTCCTCTTTCTTTCCCTCTTCTTCTTCATTGCCTTCTCCTTTTTCGTCATACAAATGTCCAAATATTTCAGCACCATTTGTTGAAAAAATATCTTTTCTCCACTGAATTGTCTTCACACCTTTGTCAAAACTTTGTTGCCTATATTTGTATGGGCCTGTTTCTTTGTTCTCTATTTCTTCCATTAATAACTTGTCTACTCTTTCACAAACATCTTCTGATATAATCATTGTAGCTTTACAGTGAACCTTAAAATCAGGTAATATCAGTCTTCTGACCTGTTCTTTAGTGTTGTGTTGTGAAACTTATTTTGGTTTTCAATATAAACTTCAGAATCTGTTTATCATTATTTACAAAATATTAAGTGAGATTTTTATTATGATTATGTTGAATCTATAGATTTGTTCAGGAAATGTTATTTTGAAACAGCACTGAGCCTTCCTATTCATCAATATGAAATATTTTCTCCCTTTATTCAGTCTTCTTTGATGTATGTAGCTACAGTTTTATGATTTTTCTCATACAGACCTATACATGTTCTTTTAGATTTAAGCCTACATATTTATTTATTTTGTGCAGTGTGAAAAAATATTTTAGTTTTAATTACAAATTCTTATTGTTCATTGCTGAAAGAAGATAATTGGTTTTGCATATTAATCTTTTGTCCTGTGACCTTGTTGTAAGTATTTATTAGCTACAAATTCTTCTGTGAATTCTTTGGCATTTTTTTACATAAGCAATTGTGTGAGCTGTAAACATAGTCTAATTTTTTTCCTTCCCATTTCACATGCATTTTATTTTCTTTATTTGTGTTACAGCATTAGTTATGGGATATTCTGGTAGGGTGTTGGCAGAAGTGGAGAAAAATGAGCTGACTGCCTTGTTCCTGATCATAGCGGGAGGGGTGTGAGCTTCTCACCACTGAGGGTCTTTTGTAGATGTACTTTTACCCAAGCTGTGGAACTTCAGAAGCTTCTCTCTCATTCTAGTTTTCTGGGATTTTGTTTTATGAACTGATGTTGGATTTAGCCAAGTGTTTTGTCATATCTTTCTGCCCTGATAATGAGTTACACTAAATGATTTTGACTTTGGTCCACCCTTATAAGCCTAGAATAAATCCTACTTGGAATTGGTGCATAATTTCTTTTATACATTGTGTTGAATTCTGGAATTAAAAATGGCAGAGTAAGGCCAGCAGTACTTCAGCATGTCTGAGACCTGGAATTAAGACCTGAAAAACGACTTAGCAAAGAGAAAATAGGGCCCCAGGAATCATGAAATAACCAATAGAAAATCTAGAAACCACAGAGAAACTGGAGAAACTGAAAATAGTGCAGAGAAAAGGACAAGTCTTATAACCCTAGATACTCTAACTATATGCTACATTATAACCCTAGATCCCAGAAGGAGATCCTGTCCCTGAAAATGCAAAAGAAACCCGAGAGGACTTGGAGTCCCCAGGAGAAGCGCAGATGGGGAGTGCTGACCCCAAGTTGTTGTAATTTGGAAATATAATCTGGTGTTTGGCTCTAAAATTGACTCCTTCCATACAGAATGATGCCTCTGAAGGAGAAATTCATGTCAGGGCCTGCCATACTCAGAAGTCATATAGTTAGAAGGAGTCTATTGTTTAAGATTGAGGTGCTCCAGGAATTGATTCACAGAACGGTTGCACCTCATGGTCTTTGGGACGACTTCAACACCGTGGTTGGGTGGGAGATGGCCACGAGAGACAGTTTTGGAGAGGCAGTTTGTCCCAAACCTCCTGAGAAGTACACAAAGACATGGAGATTCAACTATATGAAACTCAAGGACATATCACCTAGAGACAAAAATCTAACTACAGTGATCTCTGCAGCAGTGACAGAGTGACAGACCCCAACTAATTTCCAACCCTCAGGACAAGAATAGTAGAAATATGAGAAAGCAAGGCAACAAGATGCTTCCCAAACTCCCTAAATTCCCCAAAGCTGTCCCACAAACACTAGAGTAGAGAAACCGGTAGGCAAAGAATTTAGAAACCAAACACTCAAGTGTTTAAAGAGATAAAATGAGAAATGTTTAAGCAAATGCATAAATACAAATACTTGTATTTAAGCTCAAAAGGAATACAATTAAACATCTAAAGGATTTTATCAATAAAATGGTCATCAAATGATATGTTCTTAAAAAAGAAACACACCATAAACTAACTGAGTTAAATGAGGCAATAAAAGACATGAATGACCATTCTGGTAAAGAATTAGAAATTATGAAGAAAAAGAAAACAGAAATACACAATATGAAAAAGTGAGAGGGAAAGTATAGGTACCAGACGGGGCCAGTGTGAGAACAGAGTGGCAGAAATAGAAGACAAAGAGGATGTGATAGACCTTGCAATCAGCGACACCATAAAAATGTCAACACATCATGCAAGCTGGATCCAACAGCTGCTCAGTGACTAAAAGCATCTCATGATTACAGGAATAAAAGGGAAAATTAGAAGATGAATCAAAAATACAAAAAAATTATTCACTGAAATCATAGCAGAACTTTTAAAATTAATCTAGGGGAAATTTTCAATATTAGAGGCACATAGAGCCCCACAAGGCCATGGCTGGAAAAGGACCTCTCCATAACACACCATATCAAATTGTAGAAATTCAACCAAAAGAGAAAATACTAATAGCTATTAGAGAAAAACAGCAAGAAACCTATAAACACAAGCCTATAGGATAACTGTAGAATCCTTAGCACAAACATGAAGGGCCAGGAGAGCTTGGAGCAAAGTTTCTCAAGCCCTCAAAGAAAACAGTGGTCACTCCAGACTTTTGTATCCTATAAAAATCAGCCTTCAAACTTAATGGAGAAGTAAAGACTTGCTACAACAGAGATAACCCGAAGAAATGCACAACCACCAAACCAGTGTGTGGAAAATAAAGGAGTCCTAGGCAGACAGGCCACCAGCTCGGAAGAAACCAAAAGGAAGTACCCATCTAAGCAGAAAAGTAATTAAATGGGGGAGGGGGACAGGGAATCAGCACTGGAAAAAGATTGCAATAACAGAATTCAACGAATACTTTACAATAATGGCTCTCAATATTTAAGGTCTCAAGTAGCCAGACAAACAGCAAAGACTGGCATCCTGGATAACAAAATGAAACAAAACTGTAGAGAATTGCCTACAGGAGACACATATCATCCAAATAGAAGAACACAGGCTGAAAGTGAAAGGTTGGGAAATGATGACTGGCTGCACCTAGATTCAGAAAACAAGCATGAGTAGCTGTCTTGTTTTCAGACACAGCACATTTCAAGCCAACACTGATCAAAAGAGACAAAGTTGGGTCTTGCATACTAGTAAAGGGAATAATTCAACAGGAAGGCACCACAATTGTAAACATCTATACACTGCATGTCAGTACGTCCAACCTCATGAACCAAAAAGAACTGGACTGGAAAAGACAGACAGACAATACTGCAGTTACAGTGCTGTACACAGATCCACATATTGTCACAGATCCACAGAACACTCAGACAAAAATGGTTTTTGAAGAAAAGTATCAGAATTAAACCATATCAGTAAACAAATGGACTTAATAGATATCTACACAAGCTTCATCAACAGCAGAATTTCATAGTTTTCTCCGAACTTTTTCCAAGCAGCCTATAGTTTAGGACATAAATCATGATTAAATAAATACAAAAGAAATGAAAAAAAATCACCTGTGTGCTACTTAGATCATACTGGAATGGTGCTAGATATCAACATCTAAAGAAGCCACAGAAAGTACACAAAAATATGGAGATTAAATTATTGAATAATCAATAGATCACAGAAGTAATCAAGGAAGAAATATTGATTTATTTATTTTGGTTTTATGAGATAGGGTCTTACTATTAGCTTAGGCTGGCCTTGAACTCACTATGTAGGCTGGGCTGGTCTTGAACTCATAGCAATCCTCCTGCCTCAGCCTCCCAAGGACTAGGATTGCAGGCGTGTACTACTATGCCCAGCTGTTTCAAGGAAGAAATTTTCAAAAGTTCATAGAATCAAAAGACAATGGAAGAGCAACATACCAAAAGCTATGGAAGATAATGAGACCAGTTCTGAGAGGGAAGTTTATAGCTATGAATGCACATATAAGAACAATAGGCTGATCTCAAATAAATAACTTCTTGATGCATTTCAAAATCCTGCACAAACAAGAATAATCTGAATCTGAAACTAACAGAATGAAAGAAGTTATAAAGATCGAGTGAGAATTAACAAAAATTGAGATAAAGAACAACACAATCAATGCATCAAAACTGGCTCTCAGCAAGGAAGGGAACAGAGTCTGGGGTGGGGAAACAGGGCAAAAATGAAATAAAAATGATCAAGATGCAATATGGATGCATTTCAAGTCCCCCAGAGAAATGTATCTATGATTATCAAAAAATATATTAATAAAACAGGGCAAAGTTCTAAAAATGCCCTTTTGGATTCCATTCTGTAAGGATCACTGAGGACCCTTCCATCTGTATGCACAGGAGGTACTGGTATATGACTTTCCTTTGCCACCTCAATACTTTCCTGGACCCAAATATCTAACATCCACACCTTAGAAAAGGAGGAGCTATTTCAGCTCACAGTTCAGGAACCTCACCCCGTGGTCAGTAGGTGGAAACACAGAAGTGGCAGGTGACCCCGGGTGGTAAGTCTGCTTACCCCGTGGTGGCAGGAAGCAGAGGGAGAAGGAGGGGCTGGAGAAGAGACATGGAGGCTGGGACCCAGGTGGACGCCCCCGTTCCTAACAGTGGGTGACCAGTGCGGGCTTCACAATCCAGTTGCTTCCAAAAGCCCTCCCTGTGGGAGCATGAGGCTCTTAGGGGACATCGACATATAAACCATTAATCTGATTTTGGTATTAAGCTGATACTGACCTCACAGAGGATGTTAGGAAGGGTTTCTTTGGCTCCTGTCTTTGTTGTAGAGGACCGGTGCTATCCCTTAGATGTTCAGTACAACTTGCTGGTGAAATAGTCTGCCTGGCAGTTCTTATTTCTTTTTAGGAAAGTTGTGCATAATAAATTCACTGTATTTGATAGGTACAGCCTTATTTAGGTCATGTATGTATTTGTATTATGCTTGGTAGCTTGTATCTTTCAAGGAATTGATATAATTCCTAACTTATCAAACCTGAAGTATAGTATTCTATTAATGCCCATGGGATTGGTCATACTATCCTAAATAAATAAATCAGTAATTGTGTACCATGTTTGTTCATTCTTATATTGTCTTTCTTTAGTTTCACAAGATAGCAACTTAGATGAGTGATTTTAAACTTTTTTTCTTTTCTTTCTTTGGATCTTTATCTCTCTATGATTTATCATAATATTTATTATATTTATAAATGATCTATTATTTAAACCTTTTAGAGGATTACTATTGAAATAAAAACAGTTATAGAACTCATAATACATGTAAAATTAAAGTGGGTGGCAATAATAGATTCTTTCTAAAAATACACAATGTTCTGTATTTCCTTCTAAGTTCTGTTTTTGCTGTGTGTCAATATATTTTTGATAGTTATGTTTTCATTTAGTTAAAAATATTTTATATTTCTCTTGAGACTTGTTTCTTTGACATATATGTAATTTGGAGGTACGTTACTTGATTTCCAGTTTTTGTGGATTTTCCAGCTATCTTTCTGTTTCTGATTTGTACTTTAATTTCAGTTTCATTTGGGAGTGTATTTCATCTAATTTCTACCCTTTTAACTTTGTAACGATGTATTTTGTGGCTCAGAATGTGGTTGTCTGGTGAATTTCATGCATGGCCTTGAGATGAATGCGTGGCCCACTCTCCTGGATAAGAGTATCTGGAGACGCCAGTGCGTGATGGTCCTGCTTGGCTCACACCCCCTGATCTTCTGCCTCACAAATCTGTCCCTCAGTGGGAGCGGGAGAAAGTGCTCCTGCTACAGTAGTGAACTATCTGTTCTTTCGATTCTCTCCACCCCGGCCTTGTGTCACCTGACACTGCTGGTAGGTATGTGGCAGGTTGGAAATCATTCCGCCTTTTTGGATACTTGTTTCCTTTATTTTACATGATGTGCTCAATCTTTGACAACTTATCTTATTCTGAAGTCTGATTTGACTACAATGGATATAGGCTCCTCGGATTTCTTTTGATCAGTATGTTATAATGGTAGATATTGCTTTATCCATTAACTTTTAATCTGCCTGTATGCATATTAAAAACAGGTTTCATGCAAAAAGCATACAAATAGGTTTTACATTTTAATTCAGAGTGATAGACTCTGCCCTTTAATTTACTATCATTCTTATTTTATTTAAAGTAGCTGATATAGTTTGATTAATGCCATATTTGTAGTTTTGCATTCATTCTCTACACTTTAAATATTTTTTTCTATCCTCTCAGTTTTAATTTTCCCTTCTTTTTCTTCCTTTTTCTTTTTTGCACTGGAGAGTTTAAGATTTAGAGGGCATTTTCACTCTCAGGACCTTGCCCTTGAGAGATAGGCACAGAGCCACTGACTAAAACCCTGACCCTGCTCTTGATTCTTGAATATCTATAATATGTCCTTTAAAAATTAGCTGGAGTTCTAGAATTTAACATACATTTACACCTAATCTAGTGCACTTTTTATTTTCTAATTTTTAATTTCTATTTTAATTGTAACATTTATGGAATGAAATAAAATTTATTGAACACATTTTCAAAATGTGTAATGATCAAATCACAGCTAACATTTCTAATTTTATAAATTAAAAAAATTTTGAATACATGCAATAATTACACATACTTATGAGGCATAGTGAGATATTTCAATACAGGTTTACAATATATACTGATCAAATCAAAGTAATTTAACATTACTATCTTCTTATTAATTATGCTTTGAGCCTTCAACTCCTCTCATATTAGTTACAATATATATATAGTAACTCATTGCAAACTATAATCATAGCATTGTGTTCAGAAATCTAGAAGTTATTACTTCTTTATAAATGTGTTTTGTTTTCCATTATCAAACTCAAGCAAATCAGAACCACAATGAGATGTCATCTTGAGACCCTATTTAAAATGGCTATTATCATATTACTGGAAAAGACAAGAACTGCTGATGGGATGGTAAAGAAAAGAGAATTCTCATACACAGCTGGTGGGAGACGGAATTCGTACTGGTACCACAAAGAATACCATGGAGATACCACAAAGAACACCATGGAGATTCCTCAAAAACACAGAAGTAGAACTACTATATAATCCAACTATCCCACTTCTGGGTCCATACCCAAAGGACACGATTTGAACATATCAAAGATATATCTTCAAGCCCATGCTTATTGTTCCAGTAGCTACAATATAGCATCGATCAAGATGCAGAGGAACCCTTGCCGAACACTATTCAGCTGTGGAAGAGCATGAGATCTTGTAATCTGAGACAACCCGGATGGAATTGGAGACGAGTAGTGAAATAACTTAGACGCAGAAAGACAAGTATCACGTGATCTTATTCAAATGTGCACTCTAAAAATGGTGGTCTCCAGAAGTTGTGACTAAAATGGTGGCTGTCAGAGATGGGAGAGCAGGGGTGATGGAGGGATAGTGACAATTGCCTGTCAGCACTGAGATACAAGTAGATAGGGGCAAGAAGCTCTGGAGTCCTACTACACAGCACAAGGACCAGAGAATGCCACTAAGAAGGAGGAGAGAATGGGGACTTTGCTGTAGATTTTTTTTTTCGGTACAAGGGATCGAACTTGGGCCCTTCTGCATCCAAGGTTGGTGCTGTACCACTTGACCTAAATCCCCAGACCTGCCATATATTCTTGTGAAAATTTAGATCTCGATCTCTTTGCTATTTGTTCAACCAAGCAAATGTCCAAGTTGTGTACTGTGTACCTTAAAGAGCTGGAATGTTTTCGTGGATATTTTTGCTAGAAAGTAGGAATTCATATTTGAGGTAATACATGTATTTATCCTGATTACACAATTTATACACGTGTCAAAATATCATGTAGTGCCCCATTAGTATATCTAATTTCTGTGCTTTTATGTGCCAGTTAAAAATATAGTTCATTAGAACCTGTACAACTATGGCACTATTGCAGTCACAGTGCTGTGCAACCCTTATCAATATCCTGTCCCAGAATATTTTCATTACCTCAAAAAACCCATTTCATTTAGTGTTCATGGTCCTTTTCTTCCCAACCTCTCAGGCCCAATTCTCTTTGTCTCCATCAGTTTTCCTAGTCTAGGTATTTCATGGTAGGTATTATACTAAAAATAATCAAGTGCATTTAGGGTGTATAAGTGTGTGTGGCTTTAATTTAATTTGATATTATACTTTTTTCCTCCATACAGTCTTTGTAAACTCCATAGCAAATTGACCATAATATTCTATTGAGAAACTGGCACAGCTGACTTAATAATTTCCTATTTGGAAGCTGTTGCTGTTTGTGTGTGTATGGTACTGCGGGTTGAATTTGGAACATTTGCTCTAAGCTATATCTCTGGCCTTTTGTTTTAACTTCAAGACAAGATCTCAACAAGTGGCTAAGTTGCCCAAGCTGGGGTCAAACTTGTGATCTTCCTGGCTTCTTCCAAGTGCTAGAATTACAAGTGTGAGTCACCATATCAAGTTTGCAAAACATTTTTGCTGCTTTTCTGTTTGATTTTGTTGTTCTAACTACACTGTAATGAGCATCCTCATGGTCATAGCTTCTTCCCAAGTTGTGATTATATCCTTGTAATTAATTACCATATGCAGGATACCTGGAATGAACTAGGTAGCACAGTGGAGATTTCATAAGGTCATGCTAATTTTCAACATCCCAGGACATATGTGAGGTATCGGTTCCACCTTATCCTTGTCAGGAGTGGCCATTTTATTTATAAATTTCAGTCTCCTTGGACTCTGGCATACGACTTTGAAAACAAAGATGTTTTTAGCTTTTCCATCCCCTCACACTGGCAGAGTGATTTTCTCAGAAAAACTAGTATATCAAGCCAGATAACATTTCCAATTTATTGCTCTCATGAAAGTGGCTGCAGGATAAGAACAAATACAGTCTGTGTTCAATCTATTCAATTAGAACAGAATGAGGAATTTATTTCAACACTTACAAATCAACAAATCCCATTCTGGTTGAATCCTATTTAGCATTTATGTAGGCTTAATTAAATCACCAATGGGGTTTCTTATGGGGAGAATGGCTTTCAGGAAGTGGTTTGCTAAGCACTCCTCAGCCATAGTTGCAGGGGACATGGATACTTAAGATGGGCTGGTTCTTTGGGTTCTCCTCATCTGCTGGAGTCTGATCTTTCTGAAATTGAGTTTAGGAACAAACTGGAAGCTCAGCTTTGTGGTGGGGCTCTTGGGGCAGGCATCACCCTGCTCTATTCTCTGTGCCTGGCTCTGTCTCGTCTTTCTCCAGGGTAAGCATGCCTTTAACACGAGGCCATGAGCCTTCTGTATAGACAACCCAGCCTCACCAGTGTGGAGAGACATCCAGAAGGAAGGAGAAGGCAGCCTTTGCTATCAATTCTTATGGAAACTTAGGGTTTGCTTCATGTTCCTAGCTGTCCATCCAAATCCCCCCTTCTCTGTCTCTCTGTCCATCTGTCTGTGTCTCTCTCATTCTCTGGAAAGCACTATATAATACTAGTTGTGAGTAAATATGGTTCCCAACTTCCCAGTATCCAAGACAGCTCGGCAATATGCTGAAAACCTCAGACACATTTATAGATTTCACTTCTGATCAACCCAGCATCTCACTACCTAGTGAGAGCTAAACTTTACTCATTTCTACATATCTGATCACACCAAAGGAGAAAAACAGTATCACCCTGGCTCCCATCTCTAGAGAAAGTGACAAAGAGAAGTTAAAAGACAACAGGAGTTAAACTCAGATCTCAGATCTTCCCTGTCTGGCTCCTTCTAACTACTACCCTGCACCAAGATTCTGGAGTAAAAACATTTAAGGTTGTCTCTCCTAAAATAATCTGTCCCTTAATTGGAGCCCCGGGAACTTACTAATGCGTTGTCTTCATGTGCTGTCTTCCTGGAAGCCGTGGGTCTATGTATTTAAAGCCTGTAGGAGAACCTCGTAGCTAGTTAGTCCTGAAGTTGAGGCCAGCATAGAATGAGAAGGGCAGAATGAGAGGAGGGTTAGAAACTGCACCTCGGTTATTGAAATCTTGTCCCCTGTTTTTTTTTTCTGTTGAATTCCTGGTCTCTGGGAATTTTGGAATTTGTTTTAGGAAACTGCTATAAGCAGTTTTCTTCCCATAAAAGGACACTGGAAGAAGCTTGTCCACTCCCTCAATCTATAGAGAAAGACTCAAGAAGGGACGTCATGCTGCCAGCGCCACACAGTGCCAGAGCTGCACCGTGGGTACCATGGCCCCTCTGCCCTCCAGCTGAACAGCCATTCATCCTCCTTTGGAAAGGCAAGAGATACCATTTCCGGGACCGATGAGTGCAGGCTCTTATTTACAAAGATCCGAACTATTTGCTTTGCTTTCAGGCCCCAGGTGGTGGTGATGTGGTCAGTTAACAGCCTCATTGAATATGAAGACATGCGAAGTGGAAAGCAGCAGAGTGTCATAGAAAAATCAAATGGAAAGTTAAGATCTAGAGTCTCCTGATTCTGCTGCTCACTACTTGCTTGATCCAGAAGAGGTGTGTGATCTCCTCAAGGCTGCTGCTCAGCACCACCTTCCTGGCATCTGAGGCAGAGCCCCACGTATGCCAAGTGATGCCCATGCTCCTTTAAAATTCTGCTGAGGCAGAAAGAGTGCAAGCTTGAGCTCAGGCTGGGCAATTTAGCAAGGCTTTGATGCAAAGTTTAAAAACATTTTTAAAGGAGTGAGGATGGAGCTCAGTGCAAATGCTCTGGGCCCAATCTGTAGTTATGGAGAACAAACAACAAACAAATAGAAAATTGCCATTGCCACATCTTTCCATGATAGTCATCCATTGCAGGACATCTTGGTCAACAGCAGAATGAATACACCACACAAATGTCAGAAGATTATATTTCCCAGTGATATTATAGTTGCACTAGTTTGTATAAATCCACTCTGTAAGGCTCAATCAATGATTATGCCTCACAATGATAATGTTGTTCAGTGATGTTACCCAGGGATGATGTCACCCAAAATGTCATCCATTGATGGTGTTGCCCAATGATGATGTCACCCAATGATTTTGTTTTCCTATCAGAACAGATTCTTGTCATTAAGGGACAGGGTCTCAAGACTGAGCATATGGCCAAAGAATGACAGGAGCTGAAGAGAGAAAGTGAGAAAAGACCATATTTTAAATGGTTTGGAATGTCACATCATGGAACTGAACCTATTCTCCCAAACATCAACTTTTACGAGACTTGGTATCATAACACGCATGTCTTGGGAAGTCTGCTTGTACCATATTGCAGTGTGTCCAGGACGAGCAGGTCAGGACAATCAATGGCTCCCCTCTTCCCTCTTTCTTCCCTTCTTCTTCTCTCTTTCCTCCCACCTTCTGTTCATTACTCCTCCTTAGCCCCTTCTTTCCTCAGTCTGGATATCAGATGGCAGATCTCATTTGCAGTTTTCCCTCGGGTGGCTTAACTCCTCACTGTCTGTCCCTTCCAGATGCTGTTTTCCTAACCTCTCCTGGGTGCCAACACAGGAAGAAGTTTTAACCCTTTATACTCGTTGGAAAAGCAACACTTCCCTAAAATCCTTTGTTCTCTCTCCCTTCTGTGCCTTGTCACCAAAGTAGCAGGAACCTCTGTCTTCTGCCTCCTCCTCTCATCCTGTCTGATTCATGTGTTGATGTCTCAACTCTAAGCCAGTTACTATGATGAACTATTACCATGGACAAATTTATTAACACCAAAAGCATCTGTCAGGGGAAGTAAGGGAAGGTAGGGAATGTTTTCCCGGGGGGGGGGGGAGAGAGAGAAGCTGAGAGACAGGGACAGAGTGAGAGGCTACTGCTGCACTGCTATTAATACTAAAAGAAAAATTTAAAAGCATCTGCACTAAATGCTTTTAGTTACACTTGTTTCCATTTTCTTAATATGTCAGTGAGGCATATATTATAGTTCTTATACTGTAGATGGGGAAACCGATGCCAAAGCCTCAGTATCTTCCCAAGTTTGCACATCTAGTTATCGTTAAAGCCAGGGCTTAAATTTAGTCGGAAGAAATAGCTCTGTGCCTTTATACTGCAGGCTGTCCTGTTGCAGAGTTTTCCTGTAGTAGCAAAGAGGGTGAGGGAATCGCTTCTCGGACATCCTCAGGGACAAGAAAGAAGATCATGTAGTGAGACGAAGTGGTGCCTTCTTCACGCAGGAAACGGAGAGGAGGTGCCTGCTGAGGCAGGGCAGAACTGTGTCCTGTGGGTCAGAACCTCATTCTGCAGCAGATACTGACCCTCCTTGCAGAGGAAAATCAGCAGCCAGGGCCTGGTGTGAACTTAATCCCCACCGTTCGAGATGCCACCCTAGAGGTTAGGTGGGCAGGTCCCATGGGGGGCGGGGCAGAGATTACTCTCCGCCCTAGCATGGGGCTGGCCAGGCAGGGCTAGGCGGCCAGAACGTCGGACAGCGACAGAGACCAACGAAACCGGCTGCTCAGAGCTGGAAGCAGGGCTGAGCCACTGTGTTCGTGGCCACTGTCGGCCAGAGCACAAGGAATCTGACTGTATTACTCCCGCAGTGAGTCCACAGTCTCCTGACACAGACAGCTAAAGTGTGACAAACTACATGCTTTGTGGGGAAGAGCAGGGGCTCTAGGAGCCCCATGGAGGGCCCACTGCCTCAGCTTCAAGTGATGGACTCAAGGAGGCCTTCCAGGCGGTGGTGCAGACCTATCATCCCAGTGGCTGGAGAAGCTGGAGAGTTGCAAGTTCAAGGTCGGCCTGGAAAAGTTAGTAAGTCCTTGTTTCCAATTAAAAAGTAAGAAAAAGACTGGTAACAGCTTAGTGCAAAGGCCCTGGATTCAAACCTCATGCCCCCCACGACAAAAAGACCCCATGGGATAAGTAGTATGAGAGAAAAGGCATCATACAAGAGAACAAATGTGGGAGGCGAGGGGAAGTGGGAGTACAAGCAGCAGCAGGTGGAAAGGCCTGGGCGAGGGAAAATCCCTGTGGGGAAAGAAATCACAGTTGGGCCAGCATGACTGGAGGGTGGGGTACAGATCACAGGAAAGAGCAGCCTGGAAGAATTCAAAGAGAAATACATGGGAAAAGGCTTTTCAAAACCTGGTAAGATATTTAAGAAATTATAAAACTGAAAGATATCTGTGTTTATTTAAAGACAGACAAAAGATCTGGCAACACCAGACCAATACTGATTGTCCTGGGCAGTGCTCTGAGCACAGGCCGGGCTCCTCTATCTTCCATTTCCAGCCAGTGGGGACTGGCAGGCGCTTGGTTTCCTTTGCGGTAGTTTTAATAGGGACAGGAGTATGGTCTTGTGTTTACTCATATTACTCCAACTTGTCTGCAGAGGAGACACTGAGGAGAAATTAAGTAGCCACTGCTCAGTGTGAGAAGAATAGGAATTGAGGGGTGAGGGGTTTAGCTCAAGTGGTACCTCACCAACCTTGAAGACAGAAAGGCCCGAGTTTGATCCCCAGTACTGAAAAAAAAAAAGAGTAGGAATAGAGGTGATGAGGCTGATGGATGGAGGCTTCGAATGAGATCACAGGCTGTCATGGTCAGGTTGTGTGTGTGTGTGAGATATACATCATTTAATCTTTAACTTCTGGGTACTGTGGCCCAGCCAAGCTGACACGTAATGGCTACCATCATGGGAAGGGGTCTTTCAAACTTGTTGATAGCACAGTGCCTTTCAGAGGCATAAGAGTGAATTTTTCATGGGCCAGAGACCAGTAAACTATTGCTTTTGGACCAAATCTTACTCATCACATGATTTGGAAATCAAGTTTGATTGGAACACAGGAAGATCCACACATTCATGTATGATCGGTGGAGGTTTTAATGTTACAATGGCAGAAAAGAGTAGTTGTGTCAGAAACGTGCAGCCTGCCAAACCTAAAGTATTTCTGTCTGGTCCTTACAGGGAGCACTGACCCATTTTATAGACCGCTAAACATACATGTCTGAAAGCCTACTTTCAGGTCTGAACTGGAGGCGTGAATGTAGATGATGTATATTAGAAGAATGGCAGGACTGTGTCCCATGGTGCTCTGACATTTGGAGGTCAAGAGAGGAGTGAAGGTTACAGAGAAATCTAAAGACAGTTAATGTGACTTCTGGAAGGCTAGATGAAAATGGTGTAACATAGCTTCATGACAGAACAATGTCTCACAGAAGGAAAACTTTCAGATTCCCTCAAAATAAAAAGTCGAATGGGGAGCCCTGGACTACTAGGTTTTGCAGCACGGTATGGAGGGCAGTGAGGACTCTGAGTGGTGATGAAGAAGGCACAGGAAAAGAAATGCAATTGAAAGAAAGAGATGGACATGGGGACGTTGATTTACAAGCCGTGGTTTTGCTGCTGGGAGTGTGCCTGGGTTTGATCTTGACATTGCACGTGCACAGCAGTCATCTTTGTGCACCCCACAGGTGTGGTCTGCTCTTGAGATGATCCTTCAGGAACTGTTTGCTAAGTCTTCATTTTACCTACATTTAAGAAAGCTGTTTTCACAAGGATTAAAATTCTTTTCCTTTAGTGCTTGTAAGAAATCATTACATTACTCACTGGATTCCATTTTGCAGTTGGGATTTGGACCATTGGTTTCACTGCTAATCCTCTGAATGTCGGCTTCTGCCCACTTTGTACACACACCTCTATGCCGGTGACTTCCAGGATTGCCTATTATTTATTTATTATTTATTTATTTATTTGTGCTTTTTAGCAGTTTTCTACAATGTGCCTCCTTGAGGAGCTGTTCTTAGCTTGCTCAGAGTTTGGTAGTGACTTTTGAAACAAAGTCTTTCATTATCTTGAGAAATTCTTTAGTTACTATTATTTTCATCGCTTCTCAGCCTTTTGGCTAAGATCAAGTGTAGTTACTATTATTTCAAACGATTATTTTTATCCCATTCTTTATCTTTCTGTCTCTCCTCTTTGTCTCTATCTCTAATGTATGCATAGATGTAAACATAGATGTAGATATATTTTTTCTCTTAAGAAAATCTAATCGAACAAATGTTAAATAAATTCATTTTGTCCCTAGTGTCCCCCATTGTCTGTTTAATTTTCAGAATTTTTGTTTCTTCCTAATATAATATGTATTTTTATAAAATCTTATTTTCCAATTCAATTATTTTCTGTTCTGATTGGTTATTAAATTTATGTATTGAGTTCTTAAACTTAATATTTAATTTCTTATTTTCCAGTATTTGACACCTTTTAAAACATAGATTGCAGTTATCCAGTAAAATGTTCACCCTATCACTTATTTGATTACTCATACTAATTAGAGCTAAAGCCTGAATCCAAACTCCAGTATTTAATCCATTATTAGCCTGTTTCTACAGGAGTCCTCTTGGTCTTTTTTTCCCATGCCTACCAAAGTTTTGATTGAATATTGGTTATTGCATGTGAAAAAACGTTAAGACTCTATTTTCCATCAGAGTACTTATTTTAGTGACTGAAAGTTAGGTAGATCACTTTAATTGTTTAGTTGTTGAGGAAGATTGCTTTAATTAAATCAGACAGTGAGTTACCGAAGTCTAAATATTAGACTGTGCAAAGTTTTTTTGGGCTGCCCTTTAAACACAGGTAGAGCCCTTCCGCACTTCTCATTAGAATCCCGAATGCTGTGGGGACCTGAATTCCAATTCTTTGCATCACCGGAGCCACCAAATTCTCTGCTGAAATTCCCAGCCGCTTAATGACAATTTATGTTCACTTTCTTAATCTCATCCTGTCATACTTTAAGATTGGCAAATGTCTCCAGGGGGAAAGTTAGCAAGAGTTTCAGAATTACTTTTCTGAACTTTCCTTCTCACTGGCATTGGCCCCTCGAATTCTGATTGTCTCAATATCTTTGAGCCCTGGTTTTATTTATTTGGTCCAGGATCCTGGCAGAGTCCATGTCAGTGGTCACTTCCTACCCACGTTTTGCTCTTTCATTTGTGCTACTATAAAGCTTAAAATGTCCCCAGAAATCACTAAGCATAGATGCCTGTTATCTTCTCAGAGAGCTCTGCTCTAACCAAGGCCTTAGTTTGCTAGGCCCTGATTGACTTGATGACTGTCACGTGTCCTCTAGTAAGCGAGGCATTTGATTTGCATTTTATTCATCATTTTTATTATATCTCCTGCATTACTAATCAAATCTTCTTCCAGTTCATCCGCTATATATATTTATGTAGTTTTGGTTGTTGTTTAGTGGGGGTAATTTGCACATATGAATATGCCAAACGAAGCATCCTAGGAAGCTGGAGAAAAATGAAAAGAAAAAAGGGACACAGCCAGAGTTCAAGCTAAACACATGCAACCTACTCAGAGCATACATATAAAGTCTACTTATCAAGGAAAGGGAAAGCAAGACCCCCAAGGGATAGTAATGAAGAGAAAGCAAGACCATACATGTGTCTAAAAGATGAGAGAAGAAACAATAATGTTGAAGCCACCAAAAGTAAGGGCTACTCAGCAGAGGCCGTGGCTACAGAGGGAAGCTGCCACTACCCAATCGGTGGTCTGGAGATTCATAGTGGAAGGCTAGACACTCTTGTCTTTCTGAGCACATCTAACAGTCTCCTGAGTGTCCGGCAGGCCCCCCTCGTAAAGGACTTCAGAGGGGAAGTTGACAGAGATGAGCTCCCAAACTTACTGCCAGGCCAGAGGGTGTGTGTGGGGGTCAGCCACCAGGAAACCATAGCACACATAATAAGAACTAAAGGGCTTCATTTTTGATGATAAAATGGAGGCCAAGGGAAGCAGAGTGTAATGTAGTAGCCTAAAATTAGAGGAAGGACATTTCTTTCTTCCAGTGTTTGTTTTTGGCGACTTCTCTGACAAAAAGCTACACTACTTTCCCCATTAGCTAATATATATTTTTATTATCATAAAATATACACAATAAAATTTTCTTGTCTCATCTATTTTATTTTTCCCTTTATTGAGTTTATGGGTGCATTTTAGATATATATTGTGATCACACTCAACTTTGAGAATTTGCACCTGTATGTGATATATCTTGATTGCTATTTTTCCCATTCCCTTGCCCTCCCTTCAACCTTCCACCCCTGTACACATAAGCTTTGTTTCCACTTTTTGTTTTTACCATCAAATTTTTTCTTTCCCTTCTTTACAGTGGCATGAAGGACATTGTTATATACACACTACCACTATCCATCTTCAGAAGTTTTCCATCAGATCAAAATGAAAGTCTATACCTCTTAAACATTAACTCCCTTTTCTCCTTCCTCCTGATATTCTCCATCTTGATGGAAAGTAAGTAAAATAAAGGGGATAGGTATGATTAGATCTGAGATGAGGGAATGGAGAATTTTCTTCAATGGTTTCAATTTTCCCAGAATATATCAAGTCACATCATTACATGAGAATAAGAGAATGCAGCTCTCAGAGAGAGAAGAGGAGTATGAAATCACCCTCACATGGCAGGAGCCCATACTATCAGGGACATCAGGGGTTTCAGCAGCATGGTGTCTGAGTTCTGTCATCAGTCACGAATGTTGAGTGAAGATGGTGACTCAGCTTATTTGATTTTTCCTCTGTATTGTCTAGTTAGCCATCAGAACAGGAGAAAGCAGAAAGGGGCAGCAACTTACGATATTTTTAAGGTCATAACACAAAAATGAGTCTCAAAACCTGTGCTGGCTAAGGCAGAAAGAAAAGATAGATCAATGAGCAGCAGAAAGGTGACATGACTGAAGCAGCAGAGGATTGTAAAGACAGAAGAGTCACGCAATGAGGTTCTCGGATTGAGTGAACAGAAAAATGAAGCAATAGTCCATGCTGAGTTGTTAGGATTACACTCTAGAAGTGGAGAAGGAAGGAAATTATCAGAGCTCACAGAGTAAACCCTGGAGAGGGTAACAGAGGTGGGTTAAAGGGAGAGGAGGTAGGAAGAGAGGAAGTCAGATCTCCAAAGGAATAGTCATGTGTGTGAGTTACTTCACTGGATGACAAGAACAGAAAGAGACAGACAGAAAGGCTGTGAGGCAGGAGTCAGTACTCACAGTGGGTGAAGGTATGGGGTTTCCCTGCTTCCCTTTCACCTTCACCTGAATCTTTTACAAGGGTTCCAGCATGTCCAGAAAAAAAGTCCTGGGTCAGCATGAGACGGTTCACAGGAATTCTTCTGGGCTTCTGTGGATTTCAGGAGAGATTCTAAGACACTGACAAAACCAATATTGAGCTGGTTTCAGGACCTAGATTGTATGTGTTTACATTCTCTCTAATTAAATGTGTGTATATGAGTGTGAGGGGGGAGTGTAGGTGTTTGTGTGTCCATGTGCATGTGAAGAACCTTAAGAGAAGGAAGTAACACCAACCTTGGACGCACAAAGGCCCAAGTGCGATCCTCAGTACTGGCAAAAGAAAAACAAAAACAACAACAAAAAACACAGAGAAGGAAGTAACCACACAGGAAATTTTTGTTTTCTCCCCAATGGCTTCTTATCTTATTGAGAAGTCTGGTTATATTCTGTGGATGGAACTGACTCTACTCCTGGGTTAATTAGCATAACACCATTCCCCTTGGACATGATTGGTTTAAATGTGAGGCAGGCAAAGTAATTATACAATTCAGAATGAAACAGGACATTTTGGAGGAAAGAAAAACTGCCTGAGGCACAGAGCTCTGACAGAGCTTGTGCCCATATGAAGTATATAGCTGTTTCAACTATTTGAAACCAGGCAGATAAGTCAGCAGGGCAAGCTCAGAGGATGATAGAAATTGAAGAAAAATCCCGATTGGGAATCATGTCTGAAACCTAAGAGTTCTAGACTTCCAGTTTGTTTAGGTTTCCAGGAAGTTGCACTTGAAAATCTCCTGAGCTAACACAAAAACATTTGACATGCTCCCTTCTGGGTCTAAGTCAACACAGGCAGTGTAAGAGCCTGGGAGGGGGGGACCAAAGGCAGGTAACAGGTACAATGCTGCTGTTTGGTAGGAGAAATAAGTTCTACTGTTTGATGGAGTGAATATAATGAGCAAAAATGCATTGTGTACCTCCAAAAAAGAGAGGTACTGGAAGGTGCTCACCACAAAGGAATGCCAAAGTTCAAAATGATCCATATGCTTATTATCATGAATACTAATGTCAACATGAATCAAAACATCTCATCATGCTTCAAAATGTCTACAAATTGGGCTGGAGGGTTAGCCAGTGGTTCCGGCACCTGCCTCGCAAGCACAAGGTCCTGAGTTCAATCCCCGGTAACCACATATAATGCTGGGCATGGAGACTCACACCCACCAGCAATCAATACCACATACCACAGAGCCAGGCGTGGTGGCTCAAGCCTGTAATCCCAGCACTCAGGAGGCAGAGACAGGAGGATTGCTGAGTTCGAGGCTTGCCTGGGCTACATAGTGAGTTCAGAACAAGCCTGAACTACAAAGCGAGACCCTGTCTCAAAAAAAAAAAAAAGTCTACAAATCTTAGGTTGATCAAAAATTTTATAAACTAATTTTAAAAATACAAGAGTTAATATTTAACCTGAGCTGAAGCCTATCCAAAGCATAGAGATAAGCTCATGTTCTGTTTCTTGCAATGCTCTGGCAAAATTTCTCCAGTGGGAGATTTCCAGTAAAGTAATAGAATGCTAAGTGACATGAGGACTTCATTTGTGTTTAGATGCACCTGTTCTTATGAGCATTGCTCTGGTACTGCCAACCGAGCTCCAGTCTGGTTTCCAGCAAAGAGCAGATATTGTGCAAAAGCACGCTGCCCATCATCAAAACAGTTCTTCTTGCCTATACACGATTCATCTAATACGCTTTTTGCTTTGGGCTCCTGATCCTTGAGATCGTAGTTGACTTAAGCTGTTAGGTTCGGAATATAGCTTTCTCAGATGCCCTGAGGGAACTCAGTGAAGAGACCCCTGACAGCTGATTAGGCCAGGAATGCAGCGGTATCAAACATGCCTATTGACGATGTAGCTTGAAAGGCAAGAGCTTCCCTTGCCTATTAGTCAGCTCCAGTCAGCCTCGTTGCTGTATGCACCTAATGAGGAGGAAGATTCAGAAAGAGCTCTGGAAGGACAGTGCCCCCCTGCACTGGCAGCCTAGTGCTCTGTTGCATAAAGTACTACTTGATTTACCTCCAGGAGAAAATTTGGCCATTTAAGCAGCTGCAGGATCCAGGGATGGAGACAGCCTGACTAAGCTCTGTTTTAGAAACCTGAGGTTATTAGACTAAAGAGCAAGAGGGGTCCAGGATAAGAAGTGTTTTATGTAAAAAAAAAAAAAAAGTCTGAACCCCTGATTTCCTTACCTCTGTGTGGCTGCAGGTACCTTTTGAGTTTCAACATGCTAAGCTATCTGTCCCAGCAGCTAAGACACAGGCGTGTCTATTTGAAAGAGTAGGAGAGTGAACTTATTAAAAGGCAAGTAGCTAATAACCCATGCAGCTGAAATGGAGCCACTGTCATTTGACCACATGGTCTTCTTTTTCTGTAATGGTGGCTCAGTCCTGCCTGCCTATTAGAAGCACCAGGAAACTGATGAAAGAGCTCACACCAAGTCCATCTGATGCCACTGGGCATCGACTTTTTTTTTTTAACATCTCCCAAGATGGAGTTCAGTTGCTTCTGGAAGCAAGAAGAAATTAGGGCTACAGCAGAGATTTTTGAACTTTAATGTGTGCATAGAACACTGGGAGATCCTGCTTGCTTGCAGACCTGACTCAGTAGGGATGGGTGGATCCAAGATACTCATTTCTAAGAAGTTCTTAGGTGATGTGGAGGTTCAGTTTTGTGGTTCACAGTTCTATAGCACTTTTCTCAAACATTGGCATATAGAAGAAACATCCAGAGTGCTTATCAAGACACAGACCTTAGGGCCCACTACAGTAGAAAAGGACCCAAGTCAGGAGCCAAAGTAGCCCTTTTCTCTTCCTAAATTAGTTACACGGGATATCTTATTATAGTAACTGAAATCTGACTCTTACAAGGACTATCCTACTGTTGAGTAAAAGTGAGGACTTTTCTATAAATCTACTATAAGAAGAATGTTAATGAAGTAGAGTTCTGCTGATTGCCTCTCCAGAAACTCTCTACATTCTTGCAATATCAACCTTTGCTTGGAATGTATCTTTTTATTATCCCTTCAAAGTTTAGAGAACTGGCACAATAAATTACAGTGAAGGCAATCACTGTATTCCACATCCTTAGTTCAAAATGGGGCACAAATGTAAGCTTATAACCCAAGAATAATTGAAAAATAAAACAAAACAAAACCAAAAAAAATCATTTATTTGGAAAAAGGCACATTCCCATCAGCACTGTGCCAGTGTCATACAAAAGGGAGCGGATGGAATCATCACACCCCCAAAGGGGAATTGACAGTAAGAGTGAAAACAAGCTTCAAAGCTCCTGGTCAGAACTCTCAGCCTCTAGACCAGACCTGCAGAAGACATTCCCACACAGCTTTTCTATTATGCAAGCCACTTTGGATTGTGCACAAGCCAAATGTTTGACTTTCACTTGGAATTAAATGGGATTTCCCTGAGGTAGTTAGTATTTTGAACATGACACAAGTATACTGCACAAGAATATGAAAACTTACACCAAAGGAGAATGTACTGTATATAAAGCTGGTGCATTACTTGAAAAGTACACCTTCCTGAGCATTCTTCACCAGAGTAAGGCATCAGGAGGCTGATACGAATACAGACTCCAGCAGTAGCTGCCCTACATAATAATCAGAGACAATTCCTTGATCCGTCATGAAGATACTTGGAAAGCTCTGAACACTCTCCCTTGAGCTGCACCTCTTGATCTCTCTCCAACAGCAAATGATTTCATGATCACTTAGGACTATGAGTTTTTGATATTTTTGAAAAATTCATCATAATTTAAAAATAATAAAAGTAGCATATGACATTTCATTAGTTATTAATAAGAACAAAAAAGTTCAGTTTTTCATTCTCACTAGAATAAGACCTCAAGCAGGGCCTATTTTTCCCCAAGTGGCATTTGGTAATATCTTGAAATGCTTCTTGCCAGTCACACTGGGGCAGGAGTGCTGCTGGCCCCAGCGGCCAAGGATACTGTTAATAACATCCTCCTAAATATGCTAATCTCTCCAAATGAAAGACTGTTTACCCCCAAATTCTAATGATGAGAAGTCCTCAGCTTCAGGTCGGGTCGTGATTTCAGGAGCTCACCTGGAGCACAGGTTATTAGTTTTTACCAAATTAGAAAAGCCTAGCGCAGTATGAAATGAAAGATTACTGGACACAATCTAAAACATTTACTAACTTATCATGTAGTCAGGGGGTTCGGAAAATAAGCATATAAGAGAAAGTTACCAACGTAGCTTTGGAACCAAAGTAAATCAGAAGACTTGTCATTTTCTCTGACCCTCATGTCTTCCATGGGCCACTGTTCCTGAAGCTACATCCTCCACTTCCACCAGTGACTATTGCTCACACTTGTCAGGCCAACTGGTGCAGACAAGGCTCACGTGAATGATACAGGACACAGCTCCCTTAGTCCTCAGGGGCCTTGAAAGCAGCAGCTCACCAGCCAAGAACAGTTCCTTCTTATGAACAGCTCTTAGGAGTCATCACAGTGTGTTTCCGTGCGTTCCCTCTTTTGGTTGTGACACAGACACGTAAAGGAGACGAGCTGGACACCATCAGAATGAGCCTGTAGACGCAGTGACAGGAGTGCATAGTGCCCGAGTGGCTTTTCTGATGCCACGGAGCTGCTGAGAGGAAGAATGGTCACAGCCATCCTGACTGGGAGGAGGTGAAATTTCAGAGTGTTTTTGACGGACTTGTCTACTTTGTCGGTTGGAATGCAAACCAATAAAACTATCATGGAAATCGGTGGAGAGATTCCTCAAAAAGTTAAAAATGGAAATTCTGCTTTACTTAGCTATTCCTCTCTTGGGTGTATTCCTGAAAGAAGTAAAGACCTTGCTCTGCAGTGATAGTTGTGGTACCTGTGTTTGTAACAGCACTGTTCACAGTTGCTAAGCTCTGAAATCAACCAGATGCCTGTCAACAGACAAGATGATAAAGTGTGGTACATTACACAATGGGTATTATTTGGCCATAAAGAACAATGAAATCATTTCATTGCAAGATAATGGATAGAACTGGAGGCCATAATGCTAAGTGGAATAAATCAGACACAGAAAGTTAAATATTATATCGTTTTTTGTACATGAAAAATCTAAAATAGAAATAAGTGGTAAATAAAGCAAAGAGGAGAGAAGAGGAGGCAGACTTTGGGAGATGAGAAAGAGACAAGGGGAAGGAGGAAGTAAGGAAGAGGGTGTTGGAGGGCTCAGAAATGATCAGTGTATCATACACATGTACCGATTCTCCCCAATGAGCCTCACCATTCTGTATTCCAACCCTACACTGAAAATAATCTTAATAAAGAACTACAGGCAGTCTAGTGAACATACCACAGTATGCAGCGGAGTGGTGATATAAGCAGGCCTCGGTCTTGAAGAGAAAGTCTCCTGGAATAAGCCTCTTTCACATTTTGAGGTCTGAATTTCCTTTTCAATAAAGTAAGATCACTGGACTCAATATTTTTCATACCCCTTTAAATTAAAATAATAGTACCTCTATAATGTCAGATGAACAGAATAAGTACACAGGATTTTTAAACCTCAAAAGAACGTGTACGAAAAAGTCCAAAATGCGTAAAAATTCAAATTTTCATTAACAACAACAACAAAAAAAGAGGAGCAACAACAACAAAAAACCAGAGCCTGGTGTGTGACTATTCTTCTAGTCTTTATGTCCTATATTGAAGAAAACATTTTCCTTCTCTTTTAAATTGCAAAAGTATTCACATTCCTCTAAGCAGTAAAAATTCAAATGTCTGCAGATATACTTTAAAATCTCTCCCTTTGTTTCTAGTTTCTGAGACAATGATGCTCCAGTTGACCAAATTCCTTCACATTTGTCAGACCAATTGGATAAATGCAGACCATTAAAAATGCTTGTGCTAGGAGCCTGTTCCTTAGGATACTCAGTTTGGAATAGGATGAAGATGTTGACTTTTTAAAATTCCCCATATGCCTGAACTACAAAGCGAGACCTTGTCTCAAAAAAAAAAGTTTCCCATATGAAAAATATTTTTACAACGAAATCAATTTTAGTAAATTTGGAAGATGATATTTTGACTGAGAACTTTCACTTTCTTAAAACTTTTTCTGGTTTTCCATCCATTCTTCACCCTTCCGAAGCTTTAAGAGGAAATCCATTGTTCTCTGTGCACTAAGGCAAGGAGCATTAGGGGTAGCTCAGCAACAGAGGGCAAGACAGAGCAGGAGGGTGAGCCAAGTCCGGTCAGAAACACTCAAGGAGCAGCGTGGGAAGAAGGGAAGACAAGGCTGGGGACACAGGAGGCAAGGGTGGCTCAGACACCAAGAGAAACACTCCCAGTCCTTTCTTCACATGCCTGCTAGAACAGTTGTTTCAGGAGGAGAATCCTCTACTGTCTCTCCTTTCTTCGTGCCACTCCAACTCCTCTGTGATTTCCATTTTCCTTTTAAATAAAACGCAGCCTTGTGTTCATCAGCTCTCTGTTGTTGGGGCAAAATAGCTGACATTCACAACTTAAAGGAGGAGCAATTTGCTTGGCTGGCTAGTTCCAACACAGGAGCATGATGGCAGAAGGGCACAATGGAGGAAAGCCACACACACCAGGGGGTGGGGGGAGCAGGGCACAAGAGAAGACCACAGAAGAAGGGCCCGGGACTAGATATGACCCCAAAGGGGACATCTCTGTTAATCTGCTAGACACAGCCAGAAATGTATTTACTGATCTTTTAAGCCAATCATATTGGCAAGATTAGCCATCACCAGAAACAATCTTAATAGATGGCGCTGGGCTCCATCCCACCTCAGTGTCTTTGTGCTTGTGTTTTGTGAGTATTGGGACGACCAGCATCTAACCATCTCACAGTCCTCTCTTCTGCATTCACATCTGGGCGTGGCCCTGCTCCCACTTCCTAGCATACCATCAGTCTCTACTCCTACTCAAGTCATAGCCTGTGCATGCTTATGTGTTACATGTCTTCTTCATTATATAGATGTCCTTAGAATAGGACTGAAACCTGGCTTACCTCTGACATTTAGAAAATATTCAATAAGTACTTTATTAGGTATTTATCTATTTAGAGGTAAACCTGCCACAGTTTCTTTCATGCCGCAGAAGATGAAAGACTTCTGGGCCAGAAATGCAGGAAAGTTGTTATATACAGCACTAGCAATCATCAAAGCATCAGTGTACCATGGTTCCATGAGCCTCAGTTTCCACCGGAAAATACAGAAAGTGCAGAGCAACATCTGCACAGACAGACAAGAGCATTATATAGAGGAGCTCTGATACAATCTTAGGGAGTCAGAACTTTTCATAATAAAGACAGCTGCTTGATCCTCTAGGGGAAAACCATCCCTCGGATTTCTTCTCTATGCCTTGTCATCAAACAGTTCTCCATTTTTTGATTGCTGACACCAACTGGCCACCCAGTGATTAAATTCTGACACTGTCTGTGCTGAGCACAACACTGGAGGGGAGGGGCTGCATCCCACAGAGTATCCCTACTTTAATTGTTGGTCACAAGTCCCCGGATTTCTGAGGAAGCAACTATACATCTGAGAGCTCCCATCATTTCCCACCAGTCTCGATAACTTGCTAAATGATTCACAGAATTCAGGAAAGCATCTCTGTTTACTGTTAAGAATTTATTATAAAACGGGCACGGTAGCACCTTCCTGCATGCCCAGCATTTCAAGAGGCGGAGGAAGGAGGATCACAAAGTCAAGCAGATCTTGGGCAACTTGGTGTTTTAGGGAGATCCTGGCTCAAAACTAAAAATAATAAAAGGGGCTGGGGATGTAGTTCAATGTGAGAGTCCTCGATTTAACCCCTGTACCCCCAAGGAGTTTATCATGAAGAATGCAATTTAGGAACAGCCCAATGGAAGAGATGCAAAGGACATGGTTCAAGTAGTGCTGGAAGACAGCTTCCCTTCCTCTTCTGTGCACGTCACAGTGCCAACACTGATGTGCTCACCAACTAGAAGTCTCCCTGACCCCTTGGTTTAGAGATTTGGGCAGTTTCATTGCGTGGACATAACAAATTAAAGTGTTCACTATTTGTGATCCAGTCCCTGGCACTACCCAGAGGCAAAGAATGGGACTGAAAGTTCCATCCCTCTCATCCCATGGTCGGTTGCTCTGGCAACTCACCCCCCTCCTGAAGCTGTCTGGGAGGTGACCAAGGGTCACCTCATTAGAATACACTCAAGATTGTTGAAAGAAGCTTGTTATGAATAATAGAAGATCCTCCTATCACTCAAGACATTCCAAGGGTATTAGAGGAACCTTGGAAGGAACTAGGGAAGAAGATAAAATGTAATTCTCATTGTACCAAATAATCGCTACTTTTCAAGACAATAAACAAATATACCGTGTGCTTTGGTGGCATTTTTTTTTTGTGTGTGTGTGACAAGATCTCACTATGTAGCCCTAGTTGGCCTTGAACTCACAGAAATCCTCCTACCTCAGCCTCTCAAATTGTGGGATTACGGACACAGCAAATACTATTTATATTTTTCAAGCCTGATCTCTCTATAAACATCCTTGAAAAGATGGTTCAAACAGTCAGTTTCTTTGCACTTAAGAAATGAAGAAATTCAAGAGATCTGTGAAGAATTGACTCCTCCTAAAAAGAAGCACAGATATTTCATTTCAAGGTTTAGGACCAATCTATTTTAAATTCCTTTCATGTGTCTGATGTAATTATAGAGAATCTAGATCTTCAGTATTTCTGAAATCCTCATATACCGTGATTTTCTCACTCAGGCGTTGTAGGTTGGAGTCAGGCTCCAACCCTCAGAGATGGAAATGGTGATTTGCAAGTCAGCAGAGCCCAAGCACATGTCCTAGGAGACAAGACAAAGCCCTCGGAAGACAAGGAGCAACAGGTACTAGCGCAAAGTAGAAAGGACCAAAGGGGATGCTTAATGTGTTACAGACACATGCAGCGCTTCAAGGGGAACAGCACTCGCTGGGCACATCTTGCACTCCTTGTACCTGACACCACAGTTCTTAGTTGTTGAATGAAGTGCCAACTATCAGAATTAAAGAAAAAACCAAAGAGTGGGAGATTTTGAATTTGCTTCTAAGCAGGTACAAAGGTTTTAATTTGAGCCCAAATCCCATACTGGAGCAATCTCAACTGCTGTGACTCAGTATCCAACTCCCTGCCCAAAATGTAGAAAGCACACATTAGCATCCTGTATTTATTTAAGAACCAAGCAAGACCTAAATTTGGCTTTCAAAGGTGGAATTGCAGAGCGCAAAGGCAGCCAGGAGGGCGACTTGCTTAGCCATGACTGCAGGGCTGAGAGAACCACCCTACTTTTCAGCCATAAGGTTGGTAGATGGTTTAGGTTTAATTATGAAAAATGATGGAGAGGTTGAAGAAACAGCTGTTAAGAATACAAATGACAATATCTATTTAAAAAAACAAACACTAAGAGAGTCCATTCTTCCCGTCTGCCCTAAAGTCAAACTTGCAAATATATTGAAGTATTATTTAATTTAGTGAAACATTAAAAACAAATTAAATACAGACCAACAGGGATAGCTATAAAATATGGAATGGAATGTGCTATAGTGATGATGTGGAATATTTTCAAATGAATAAAGGAGTTACCAGAAAGACACCATTGGTTTCAGACACAGAGTGACTCCATTTATTTTAATACACCAGAAGAATATTTTCCAAGATGGTAAGAGTTCACTGGGCATGGAGAGAAGAGATGGAGACTGGGTTGTAATCAAAGAGGACATTAGTTTCATATAGGGAAGCTATTTTTATGGGAGAATGAATAATATACGTGGAGCGTAACCTGATACTTAGATAGACCCATAACCTTCTGCGTCAGGTACCTCAGAGTGAACATTGGCTTTGACATTAACTAGGTGTGTTAACCTATCTATGCCTCTTTCCTCAACTGTAATACAACAAGAATAACAATTTCACCTCACAGGGCACTGAGAATATTCAAAAGCATTAATGCCAGTAAAGTGCCTAGAACAATGCCTAGCAAACAGTAAGCAATCAATAAATGCTAGCTATGAATAGCATGTCTTGGTTATACAATAAAATTTAACTTACTATACGATTCTGGAAAGGAAGAGAAGAAGGAAAAGAGATTTGCTCTCACCAGAGTAAAGACAGGCTTTGATCTGAAGACTATATTTACAAAACAAAATGTCCTCTAGAATCTTCTTCCTTCCACCATCCAGCAATAATCAGGGCTGGGAGCTATTTCTTTAGCACATCCCCAGTCTTGGCAGCCCAAGAGTTCAGAGACAGGGAAATGTCTTTCTCTTTTTCTTTTTAACATAATCTAAATTTAACAAGCCCATTAAAGCAAATGTTTCAACAGGCGACACTGAACTGATTACAATATTTAATAAATCCGAAATGAGAGCTCTTAAACACCAGTGAGAAACTAACGCTGTACTCTATTCATCCCCTTTGTGCCAAGATCTTGTGGGGGTGTTGGGTGGAAACCCCCTTCAGGCTTCATCCAAAAGAAGGAAATAATTATGCTCACCTTTAAAAGTGCCGTTTATATTTCCCATTTTGTTTGATATGATGCTTGAATTCCAGGATTCAGTTTTTTTCTTCCCACGGCACGGTAAGATGCTATTTTAAAGGAGAGGCAAAGCCGCACTGTTCCGAGACCCTCAACCAAGACAACAGATATCCAGTTCCCACCCAGGCTTCTGAGCTGACTTACTTTGCTCGGTTGTAAGACAAAGAAACCTGACAAAATTAGGATTTGGCATTGCTCTTTCCTGGTCTGGGGCGGGAGTTCCAGAACCACCTCTTTGCTACACGCTTGGGGTAGGGAAGGACTTCCGACGCCCTTGATTCTGTGACCATGTCGCGCCTGTCCCCTGTGTGTCTGCCTGTCTTGTTGAGACTGAGGTCCACGGATTGCAGTTAAGACCACTTTCCTAGTGGGAGCTGGAAGTAACAGGTATGACTCATTCAAATGACAAGCGTGCATGTGTAGGGGGGTTGTACTCTGGACAGGTCCTTCCCAGTACGAGGAAGAGGTGACGTTTTGGGCTGAAAATAAAAATGGTGGCAATGGACTGGCTCTATGCTGTGGTGAGTTTCATCTCACTGGTCACCTGTGCATCTCTGGACGCCTCTAGTCCCCCCAAACCTCTGTGCATCTGGTTCTCTGTCCTTCAGCTTTGTCTTTCTCTGGTGTTGATCAGCCCTCCTAGATGCTTCTGCATCTCTCTGGGCTTTCTGCCTCGGGACAGGAGCCCGCCATTTTACTGTTTCTTAGGGGCAAGTGCCGCGTAGGTATGTGTCACTACATTTCTCTGTCGCCTGCTGTTTTTGATCTGAAATTTACTAACCTTGTGGCTTATGCTTTTGCCAGTATATGTCATACTGCGGTTGAGGTTTTTAAAGACCGAAAATGTACAGCCCAGTAAAACGAAGGGAAAATCAGGTCCTGAAGTCTCAGCGCCAGGTATCAACCTGAGGGTAAGCACCCAGAACCACAGAGGAAGCCTCTTTCCAGGGAGGTCCCTCTATCAGATGGGCTGATGGCCTCACACCCCTCTGGGTCCCAGGGAAATCATGTTGTGGTGAGGGGAGGGTTTTCTTGGAACACAGGCCTAGGCATAAATACACAGCAGAAGGGCGGTGCCCTCCTGGAAACTGCAGCGTCCTCGCAGTCCCTCAGGCCAGCACAGCTCCTGCCCTCCACACGCCGGTGCCTGCCCGGCCTCGCTGCCCAGGGAGGGGCCTGGGGCTCCTTCTGCCGAGATGCAGCCACACGGCACCTGGGGAGACCACACATCCTCCCAGCTGGTTGTGAGCTGCTTCCCCCAAACCGGGGCCACCTGAGAGGCCACCTGACAGAGTAGCATGGTTTGTGCGGCAGGATTTCTAATAAGACTTGTGAAAGGTTTAGACCCTTAAAAGCCCCAGAAGATCTCCATGTGGGCAGAGGCTTTCAGCGCTGCACCCTGATCCTTAGAGCATTGCATCCCCATAGCCCCTGCCCTTTTCCTTTTATCAGAACTTATAGAATGATTCACAAGAAAGAGGTACACTGGCTGCTTCTCAAGAAGCAGCTACTCATGGTACAGGTGTTGAAAAGGACACACTTTAGCCCCTGTGTAGAGTCCCTTTCTTAAAAAGGCACTGAATGGAACTTTAATCATAATGAATGATTTTACACATGGTAAAGCATTTTGAGAGTACAGTTGTCATCCGTGACAACGAAGATCCTTCCTACCCTGGGTGCGAGGCAGGACCACAGTCCCCAGGAAGATCAGCACCAGCCTCTATAACCAACAATGTGCCACATAAAGGGGACAGGGCTTTGTGGACATGATGGGCCCAGAGACTTTGAGACTCAGGGAGGCAGGAGGTCCAGATAAGAGGAGTTAGGGGAAGAGAATGAGCTCAGAGGGAGGCAACGGCCTCTAGGATTTGAGGCAGGTGGGGCCCCTGGTAGGAAGGTGGCTCTGCAGGCTTATTCTAGCACTTCTGACACCCAGATACAGAAGACAGTGTGAATTTGTTGTGCAGCATCAGGACATATATACAGCCCTGGAATTTTCAATTCTCGTTCCCCATGGCAATCATTTCTCCCCTCTTTGTTTCCTTTCCGACTCAGGCAAATATATGTGATGACATATAAAACAGGGCTGGAGAGGGGAGAGGAAAGAGGCAGACAGAAAATGTTGAGTGTGGTCTTGTGGGCACCTAGACAGGCACAGAGGTAATGTAAAGTTTATGTCTTTGGCATAAAGTGTAAGAGATTCTAAGTCTGTGTATGTGCACGTGCCTTTGCTTGGCCTTACAAATCATAAATACTGCACATCTTTCTACACCTTGCTTTTACCTCCTCATAGTCTATATTGAAGAACTTCCCATATCAGTGCACACTGATAGGCTTTTTCCATAAAATATATAATCTAAATAGAGAAAAATATCAATAGGAGTTTCCTTGAGACTCGGATGCTTTCTCCTTCTCTTTGCAGCTGTGCTGTCTGGCAAGGACCGTTTCTTGCCACACACTCTTCCCTCACTGCCCTGAAGGAATCTATGGATAATTCAGTAGGTGGTGACAGAGGCGAGGCCTGCTGACTTATTTCTGAGTCTCTGTACAGTTCTCTGCCTTTCTCTCAAGCCTAGTATTTCTTTCTAACTGAAAGAAGACATAATCAGCCAAGAAGAATTAGTATCCTTAGTGCCTGGACACAGTGCTTAGTTCCTTTGCTAGTCACCAGCATGAACAGTGGGGATTTCTCTCATATCCATCAATCCTGAGTTCTGATTCTGCCTGATTGCTTAGTAGGTGACACTGTTCCACAGGCTTGTATTGAAGCATAACCTCCGAGCAGCTTCAGGGTGTTGAAGACCTAATTACACGAGATGCCGTGAGTGAAGCACCCAGCATGGGGCCTGGACTGAGAAGCTCCAACACACTCGCCCTCAGTCCGAGGGTCACAAGAACATCCCCCAGGATCCAGCACAGCCCTCTCCCAGTTATAATCACTAAGGTGTGTACCCAGGTACACGTACGTAGAAAAGGGAAACCTCTATCAGCGTCAGTTTTGATGCAAACAAGACCTGAGCTCCCCGCTGCCCTCCCCCAGTGGACTCACAGGGGAGCCCTGCAGTCTTCCGGTCGTGATGTGTGCCAGCTCCTGGGCAACACTGCCACCAAGGGAGCCTGCCACGTCTCTGAGGCTCAGGGTCCAGCCCGCGCAGCGAGGTGCTGCTGCTGATCAGCACCGCTCAGCTACAGCATGACCCCATGGCTGTTCTCCGTGGTTACATTAGCAGCATGGACCACCTGATGTGGCACCGGTCTCGGGCTACAGTGACACCTTCTTCACTGTGCGTTTCTGCACAGTGCCTAGGAGAGTATGGAAGTCAGGTCTTATTTTTCTCCCAGCAAACCTCCCTGCGTTGACCCCAACAGGAGCCCTAATAATCGAGTAATAAGCTACCGACAATGACCTGGGGCTTTGTGTCGAGCACTGTGTTCAAGATCATCATCATCATTTTTTTTTTTTTTTTGCAGTGCTGACAATTGAATCTAGATAGGGCTGAGCTACATCCACAGGCCTTCTCACTTAAAAACAATTGTTTTTTTAAATTTTGGAACAAGATCTCACTAAGTTCCCAAGCTGGCCTCAAACTTGTTATCCTCCTGCTTCAGCCTCTTGCATAGCTGGGATCCCACCGGGTATGCAAACTGGAAGTTGTGAATCACTGCACATAATGATTCTCCATAGCATCACCTGACCCCTATTTCACAGAGCAGGAAACCAGATCTGGGGAGTTGTTTACTCAAAGCCCCACTGCATGCATATCTAGGACTGAGTCAGGCCTCTGACAACAGCCTGTGGTGGTGTCACCGCTGCTTCACCCGTGTTCACTGAAATCACCACCACCTGGCCTGGCACTGCTGCAAGGACGTCCAGCAAATGGGTGAGCCGAAGTCTTCTTTTTCTTCAGAATTACTTCTGCCTGAAGGAGTCTGTGCAGTTTCAAGTTTAGATCCTTCTACTACCACAAGCAGTTTGCACTAAGGACAATCAGGAAGAAGTGGAACCTAAGTCACCAGAAGTGGAGAAAGACAGAGCCCACCGTTCACCACCAGGTGCCAGGGAGGTCCTGTCCTTGGCAAAGAGAATGGGCACAGCTGTCTCTGCCATCTGTCGAGGAAGCTCAACCTGGACCCGCACCTGCTTCCTCTGAGGGCCTGAAGGGAGGGCCTGGAGGCTGGGGGAGGGGCTGAAGCAGAGGGAGAAAGGGCATGGCATTTGTAAAGTCCTTTCCATTGTTATTTTAAATGTTAAATGTTTAAACTTCTTAGATCTTGGGCCAAATCCCAAATCCCCCTATTATTTAAAGATCTTGTGTAGTTGCATTTTATTGCTTCTTTGAAGTACCTAGGAAAACCATACTAGCAATTATTTCAAATTCATAATAGCTGTTTTCTGATATACATTATAATCTGCTTGAAAGTGGGAATGATTTCTGACATATTCATTATTATATTTTCAATATCCAAAACAGTGCCCGGGACCTGGCAGGGTCTCAGGAAATACTTGACGGAGTAAATAACTACGTTTATGTAGTAGAAGAGATCTGTTCTACTTAGAAGGGTTTATCCACGTTCCCAGAGAGGTGACCATTAGGGATGAGATGGAGCCTTGTCGGGATAGGAAGTGGGGAGGAGGAGGGGAGTTGAGTGGACAGTCTCAGAAACCGATTTGCCTACATTTAACCACTAGCTCTCCAAGATACCAATTTTGGACCTTTGCCACACGGGTTAAGTACACCTTAACCAAAATGCTTGGGACAAGAAGTATGTTGAATGTATTTCAGATTTTGAAATACTGCATATATATAATGATATATACTAGGGATTTGAGCCAAATATAGTCACAAAATCCATTTAGGTTTCATGTCTACTTTACATATGTATCATAAAGGAAATTTTATGATATTTGTATTGCACCTGTGCTTTGACTGTTGACTGTCATATGAGGTCAGGGGTGGAAATTTCTCACTCCTAAAATCACCAGCACTTGGCCTGACACTTATTTTATTTTACTGCTTCTTTGAAGTACCAGGAAAACCATAATAGCAATTATTTCATATTTCATTTTATTTCATATTTTATTATTTTATATTTTATTTTCAGCATGTCAGCACTCAGAAGTTCTTGGGCTTTGGAGCATCTTGGATTTCAGGATTTGGGATGAGGGATGTTTAACATGTATTAATTTTTTATCTCTGTCTCTATCTCCTCATTTGTAAAGTGAAGTGAACATCAATCCACCTCCTGGAGGTTTGAAGACTGAAGTGTTGACAGTTAAGAGAAGTGCGTGAGAATGGGAGGGAAACACGATGAAAACCGAGCGTTGGCGAATGGGAATGTTAATATTCCAGGAGGAAATGAATACAGGCTGCGTTTCAGAGCTGCATGACTTAGAGCCCCGGGCAAGCCGCCCTCCACCCTGCTCGCGTGGGCGTTACAGCGCGTTCCCCCGTTGCGCTCCTCACCGTGCGAGATCTTGGCGGATATTTGCGACAGTGAAAAACCATAAAAATTGTAAATGTTTGGCAGAGTAGTTGGACAAAGTTGTGGTAAAGGAGAGTAAGACACCATAGGAGTTGGATATTCAATATCATACGACGAGTTTTATTCATGATAAATTTTAAAATTTATTGTGAATGATTTTTCTGATTTTATGCTTTATTTATAAGTGGCTATTGGTTAAGTTTTTTCACTTTTCAATTGTACATATTTATGAAGTGCAATGTGGTAATTTGATACACACATTGCAGTGTGTAATTATCAAATCAGTGTAAGGATTATTTCTATCTCTTTAAACATGTGACACATTTGACATGAAAAAGAGTGGAACAGAAGCATGAAAATATATATTCAAAAACATAAAAGAATTCATGCTAGCAAAAAAGTAGCAACAGATAAAACCCTATGTAAAAAACATCTCTAAAGTCCTATGAAGTTTAGAGTTAGTCCTTTGGTTATTGGTACTCTTAAAAATGAATACATACAATGTTAGGGTTAAACGTTTTAATAATAAATCATACACAATAATATTTCACTCACATGCACATGTCAGAACCCCCGAGCTTGTGCTTTCTGGATTTCAGGGTCTCAGAGCTCAGCGCCTGTCTCTTGAAGGGCCTGAGAGGTTTACTTGCATTACTTCCTATCACTGAGCCTCAGTTTCCCCATCAGCAAAATCTACTATGTTCCTGTGACCTTGGATGGCAAAGAAATATCATAAGAAGGAACTATGCGACTTCTAGGCTCTGTGAAGAAGGCTTCAGGGCTCCCCACCCTCCGCCTGGACACACCGACCTTGGCATCCAGCCTCCATCACTGACCTGAGATTTGGTTTCCGAGTTGTCGGGAGCCAGCAGAGAGGCCTCCAGATACGGGAAGAATGTTTCTCATCCCGGGCGTTACCTGAACTCGCACACAGCATCCGTGAGGGGAGCTGGACATGCCGCGTCACTGCTGCCGCTCACTGACACCACAGGGCAGAGAGACCCACAGCTGCACTGCAGCATGCGTGCACAGCAGGCTGCCGGGGGTATTTATCACATGTGGAGAGAACCCAGACAATGATGACAACATGACGACAAAAACAGCGATGACTGCTGTCTAGCCGGTACTATTTGAAAACCACATTTCCATCATGGAATTTGGGTTTTTCTGCCTTGGCTGAGGGCCACGCTGGACTAAATGGAGGGACGGTAACCAGGGTGCTCGGCTGTCACCGAGCTTTTGCTGGCCGCAGAGCAGCTCTGAGAATCACCTCTTACACAGTCTGCAAAACCCAAGTCAAGTCACAGATTGGCAGACACCTGTCAGAGATGATGAAGTCTAACGAGGCCCTGAATTTGTACTAAAAAGCCAGCACCCAAGGATGAGTGCTTAGCGGAAGCACAGAGGCCTCTTTTGTTTTCACCCCCATTAGGCTTATAGTTATTGTGAGGGTGGTGGGGCTGCCAGAAAACTCTGTGTGATCGTGGAATCTATCCATAGCAAGAAAGCACCCCACATAAAAATGTTTATACACTTAGTGTAATGCACTCAGGCCACACGTGGAAGATTCTGGTTTGGAAAGACACTTGAAAAGTTGAAGTGAATGAACTGAAGTAAATGCAGGAGACAGCGGCAAGACTATTTCTGGGAATGAAGCTGACACATGTGACTTTCAACTGAACAAACACCTCTTATCCTTGGGGGCTGCATTCTAAGATGTCCAGTGGGTGCCTGAACCCACAGAAGCACCAACCGTCCATACATCAAATTGTTCTGTACACATTACCATGATAACACTAAATCCATAAATAAAGCCCAGTGAGAGTCTAACAATAACTCACTATGGAACTTAGCAACCTCCACATACAATGTATTTTTTTTTATTAAATCAAGAACCTTTAGCTTTCTACTAAAAGGAAGCAGTCTATGGCTTCTCTTTGGTGTATTCAAGTTGTTATCATTATTATTCTTGAGTTCAGGGGCCATTATTGAGTGAAATAAGTGTTACTTGAAAACAGGTGTACTGTTATGGCACAGTCTGAAACCTGAGACAATTACTCAATGACCAAAAATGAGTGGTGTATATAGCTTGAATACACTGGACAAAAGGAAGAGAGACTCATGTCTTGAGCAATATGGAGCAAGAAAATGCAAAATTTAATTGCTTTACAAAGAGTGTAGGACATGCAGGTGCATGAGTGTATATACATAAATAAATGACTTATCCATTCTGTGTTTTGATTCACTTAACAAGTACTTATGTGTTAGTCACCTTTCCCACCATGGGACACAATTCCTGACACCCACAATTTAGCAGAGGAGCAATTTAGCTTTGTTCATGGTTTCAAGGGATTCAGCATGTGGTAGACTGGCTCCGCGAAAAAGACATCATGGCAGAAGGGCACAGCAGGCAAAGACTCTTCGTTCTGGGCCACCTGGAAGCAGAAAGAAAGGACGCTGGAGACGAAGGGATTCAAAACTACATAGAGTACCCCAAGCCATACCTCCGTGATCCACAAAACATCCCTAGAAATGTGGCCCGTCAACCTCCAGGTGGCTTCAAAGGCAAACAAGTGGGTGCAGTGGGGCTTAGCATCACAACCAGTGAGCCAGATAGTAGGTAATAAGTCTCTCATGACAGGGAAGGTCCAAGTAAAATCTGGGTAATGGGGCCAGAGGGTTAGCTCAGTGGTTCTGGCGCCTGCCTTGCAAGCATAAGGTCCTGAGTTTGATCCCCGGTAACCACATACAATGCTAGGCATGGAGACTCATGCCCCCCCACAGTACCACATACCACAGTGCTGGGCGTGGTGGCTCATACCTGTAATCCCAGCACTCGGGAGGCAGAGACAGGAGGATTGCTGAGTTCGAAGCTTGCCTGGGCTACATAGTGAGCACAGAGCCAGCCTGAACTACAAAGCAAGACCCTGTCTCAAAAAAAAAAAAAAATCTGGGTAATGCCCTGGGATGATTGTGGATAGACATCATACAGTTGGGTTAGACTGGGATAGTATTCCCCAAATACAGGGCACAGGCTGCAGTGAGTAATGGTGTTTTGTGTCTCAATAATGTCAAATCAGGCAGTGAAATGGTTATTCATTTTCAATTTCCTTTCAATTATCCTATTTTTTCAAGGAGAATATCTCATTTTCCTTTAATATCTAACATTTGCTTTGTAATTTTTTAAAAAAGGGAAATAAATCCTTAGATGAAGATGCTTTTACAAGTAATAGTCCCCTGTAAGACTTTTTAAATGCTGCTTTGCTTTCATATTTGCTTATATGTGTATTTATGTTTTTAAGGTTGGTGATACGGCACCTGCATTTATGGTAGGAATGCAATGATTACTTTCATAAATAAAATATGTTAGTAAAGAATCATATTGATTTAAATAAACACACCCTGCATCCAAGATGAGTGCTGTGTGCCATGGACCATAATGATGGGGAAGATCGTTAGGGGAGTGGTGAGCTAGTGGGTGACATTTAGAACCCTGCTTAGAGTGGAAAGCAATTTCCACTCTGCACTCTTTCGATTCCATGGAACAAAAAAGGCATTTAGATGGCTTTGCTTATTTTCTTGAACAAAGTTAACCCTTTTCAAGAAAACAGAAAGCCAGTGGAAGAGTCATCTCTAAAGACTATTCTCCCCACTGTACTATCTTATTTGCAAGGTTCCAAAAATCAAACTAGGATGTTTAATTCTATATGTTCACTTGCCTAAAGTGTTGTCATGAAGGTAATTTTTAGATACGACCAACATTTACAGTCAGTAAGTGGCCTCTTTCCCTCACATGTGTGGGCCTTTCTCAACCAGCTGGAGTCCTTAAGCACAAAGAGAAGTTATTCTGCTTTTAGAGTGAAACATTATCTTTCTGTTTCATTCCCAGACTTTGGACTCAGCCTGCAATATTAACTTTCCCCTGAATCTCCAATCTAATCCCTCAGTGCAAACCATCAAATTGCAATCAGTTACACAACATCACAAAATGTAACAACTTAGAGAAATATATTGCTTTGTATTAATAATATGGAGGTAGGCTTTAGGTAATACTTAATCCAGGAAATCAAATGTTAATGAAAAAATTGTTTTTATCCATCTCTTGGCTCAGATTTCTGATCATAGACTCATAACCAGTCTCAAAAAGGTGGCTACTGGCAGCTCCAAAAAGACTTCTTTCAAGATAAGTCTAAAAGGGAGCTAACCGTGAGCCTTAAGACCACAATGCTAAGTAAAGTAAATCTGACACACAATCATAAATATCACATCGCTTTGGTTTTATGAGAAACTCAAAACATAAATAAAAAAACAAAATATAAGATAGACTAAGGAAGATAGTTTTTTTTTTCCTGGTATCAGGTTTGAACTCAGGACCTTGTGCTTTCAAGACAGGCACAGAGCCACTGAACTACATCCAGGGCCAAAGGTTAGACCTTTCGCAGAAGGGAAGGTGATCAGGAGGGAGACAGAGGAGGGAACAAGGGAGGAGGGGGGAGAGGATGAAAAAAGTAATGAAGGTGTATTATGCACACACACCAATTCCCCACAGCGAATATAATCATTTTGTAGAGTAAAGATGTACTAAGAAAAATACAAATTAAAAATTAAAACTGAAGCTCAACCCCAACCATTCAAATCTGGGACTGTAGGTGGGGAAAGACAAGCGGGCAGAGGGGGAAAAGGGAAGTAAATAAAAATGATAAGTACAGAAATTTATGTAGAACCTGAAGTAATGATGGTCATGGATCCAAGCGCTCCTCTCCCCAGTTTGGGACACACTCACCTCAGAGCTTGTTGCTGTAGTCAGGAAGCAGTGTACACTGGTTTCTTCACCCATAAACCCACGGGCAGAGTGGACTGGCTTTCCAACCAGAATGACTTCAGGATGTTCCTGTTGGAATAGAAACAGGGGTTGGGATGGAATAGTAAGCCTACTTTACACCAGTGCTTCTCAGGTATTTGTGGGCACAAGAACCACTCAGAGCCTGAGTGAAGTGGAAGCTATAGCTCATGAGGTCCACAGAAAGGTTTGGAGTTCTGCATGGGTAATAAACTGCACAAGGCTGTGGCACTGCCAGCCCGTGGCCCAAACTTGGAGTGTCAAGACATCGCACTGTCTATTTCAGAGGCTGGCTGCTGTTTTATAGTACCTGTCAGACCAGAAGGATGCAGCTCTGCCCCAGCACCGAGATTTGCCAGCACTGGTTGCCTCTGTGAGGAGGCCCCAGCCCTCATGTCCAGAAGGAGCCTCTGTGTCAGCTGGAAGCGTGGAGAGGAAGTGGTTAGATTCCTACCATATGTAGCATGAGCCCCTGGGGCTGCTCCGTCCACTCCAGTGAGGACAGATACAGACGGTGTGGCTGCTACCTGCCTGCCTTTGTATAGGAGTCCACACTCCCCAGGATTTATGCATTTCACCAGCTGGATCAGAGAAACAGCCCAGAGCTGCTGTTTGTATTCTGTGCGTGAGATTCACTGGAGAAAACCAGAGGTCAAGTTAGAGTCATATAATTTCATGGTTGAAAACTTTAGCCCATACTGCATACTTCTCAGATAAGGTGATTATTGCTGTAGGGGAAATTTGAACTTTGTTGGACAAAGGAGACCAAAGTCTTTTACTTTTTAAATACCATGCTAGTCTTTCAGCCGAAGGCGTACAGTCAGGCTTCTGTGTCTCGATTGTAAAGAGTATGGGATTTGGGAGCTATCAGACACAAGAGAATCACTAAGGCTTACAAAGAACGTCTACAATTAGATCAACTGTTCCAAGGTATACACCAGCAATCAATAGCTGATTGAATTAGGGTTTTAGCTATAATAAGGAATGCTTACATTTTTTTGCCATTAGGAGAATTTAATGAATCTTTTCATGGTTGATTAAATTCTAGGGTATTGATGACAAAGATAGTCAAAAATACAATTAAACACTCCAAAAATCTCAATATTTTTAGAGGAGTAGTGATTTAGGTCACCTGATACAACTTGTGATGGTGGCTCCTCACCACATTTTATAGAAAGACAAAGGACCACATGAGGATGAGGGGTTAAGGTGCTGAGATTTCCCTACACATCTCAGATCAATTATGCTTGCTAAAATAAATTTGAAGTCATGGGGTTATACTTCTAAAATATCTTACTTACTTTCTTTTTTTTTTTTGATACTGAGAATTGAACTCAGGACCTTGTGCTTGCCAGGTGGGCATGGTCCCACAGAGCTACATCCCTGGCCCTTTATTTCATTTAGCTGTTTGATTTTTAAGTTTATACATGTGTTCATGTATTGACTTTCAAGATGAAAGAAAATTTACAATGAAAGGCATAATTAATCAGGGCTATCTGGATATTTCTTTGTTTGACTTTTCCTTCTACAATGTCAGAGGAAGTCTGGCTTGGTCAACATGATATCTATTGTCCAGCACTGTGCTTGGCACATGGGAGGCCTCAACTATGTTATTAAATAAATGATATCATTTTAAATATCTAGAAAGCATATAGTTGTCTCATATAGTTTGATTTCTAGTGGGAAAGACAGACTTGTATAATGAAATCAAAACCTGTGTTCAGAGGAATGGAAGCATAATAGAATCTGGTATATTTCAAGACAGGCAAAAATGTTGGTACAAGTTAAATGATGAAATATATAAAGGGGATGATGAGTGATCATTATGAACAAGAAAGAGGAAACCAGATCATGGTATGTAATGTCAGGCTCCCTTGCAAGTGACAAATTGAAATTTAAATTAGTTTGAGAATAAAAGAAATGTGTTGGCAAATGTAATTGAAATGCTCATTCAGGTACAGCTAGATCTAGGTGCACTAATGATGTCATTAGGAGACTTTCTCCCCGAACATCATGCTTCCACTGTCTCAACTTCCCCAGTTGTCTTCATCTTCAGACAGGTGTTAGCCAGAGGTAAAGGATGAACATTGCCAACCACAAGCTTACTTCTTCCTAGTACCTCTCCCTAGTTGAGAAGATAGATACATTTTACCCAGAGTTTGAAGAAAATAAAAAAGTAGGACCTGATGTTTATTAACTTTGATTTTTAGGTCAGGTTATGCTGCATGCCCATTCTTTGGCCAGTTAGCCTTTGTCCAGGGAATATGGTATTGTCATTAGCTAGCTCCATTTGTATTTTTTTTTAAGACAGGGTCTCGCTTTGTAGTTTGAGCTGGCTCTGAACTCACTATGTAGCCCAGGCAAGCAGCAATCCTCCTGCCTCTGCCTCCCGAGTGCTGGGATTATAGGCATGAGCCACCAGGCCCGGCACTGTGGTATGTGGAATTGATTTCATTGTATGTGGTTTCTGGGGATTAAACTCAGGACCCTGCATTGCGAGGCAGGTGCTAGAACCACTGAGCTAATCCTTTGGCCCTGTATTCTTTTTTTAAATTGAATTCTTTATTGGTACAATTTATATATATCTCACAATCACATATAACATTGGGGGATTTGTACCAGTATATGACACAAGTTTATTCTCATTTTTGCCCATATCCTTACCCACCCACACCCCCCACCCCCTTTATACATACTCTTTTATTTTCTTTCTTTATCATATTTATTCCCTCTCCTCATTACATTCCCACACCAAATTTCCTATGGAAATTTCCCACTCTATAAAAGCTGTCCTACTTTCTAGAGCTCATTTGCATCTACAGGTGTTCATGTCAAAGAGAAGATGCAGAATTTGCCTATCTGTGATCTATTGATTTCACTTATTAGTATATCCTCCAGGTGTCTCCATTTGCGCCGAAATGGATCAATCTTGTCATTCTTTATGGCAGAGTAATACTCCATTTTAGGGAAAAAAAACCATCTTCTTTATCCACTCTCCTGTTGGTGGGCATTTGGGTTGTTTCCATGATTGAGCTATCACAAACTGAGCTGCTATGAACAAGGGTGTACATCTGTCTTTCCAATGTGAGTTTTTAAATTCTTTTGGGTGTATTCCTAGCAGGGGGATAGCAGGGTCAAATGGGACCCCTAGTCCTAGTTTTCTGAGAAATCTCTACACATATCTCCACAATGGTTGCACAAGTCTGCAATCCCACCAACAGTGGAGAAGGATTCCTTTCTCCCCACAGCCTCGCCAGTATTTATTGTTGGTTGATTTTGTGATAGCAGCCATTCTTTGTGGAGTGAGATGAAATCTCAGTGTTGTTTTCATTTGTATCTCTGGAATGACCAGTGATGTTGAACATTTCTTCATATGCTTCTTGGCTGCTATGACTTCTGTCTCTGAGAAGTGTCTGTTCATTTCAGATGCCCATTTTTGAATTGGGTCTTTAAACTTGGGGAGGCTGATCTGTTTGAGTTCTTTATATATATTGTAGATAATAGCTCTTTGTCTGATAAACAGCTAGTAAAGATTTTTTCCCATGTTGTTGGTGGTCTTTTAGCAGTGCTAGCGACTTCTTTTGCTGTGCAGAAGCTTTTCAGTAGGATGAGATCCCATTTGTTGATTCTTTCTCTAGTTCTTGGCTATAGAGGTTTTATTCATAAAGTCTCTGCCTAAGCCAATGTCTCCAAGAGTTTTACCAAGCCTGTTTTCCAGAAGGCTTATTGTTTCTGTTTTAATGTTTAAGTCTCATATCCATTGTGAGTTTAGTTTTGTGCATGGTGAAAGAGGTAAGTCTAGCTTTAGCTTTTGGCCGGTTAAAGCCCAGTTTTTCCAGCACCATTTGTTAAAGAGGCTGACTTTCTTCCACTGGGGATGTTTGCATCCTTTGTCAAAGATAAGGTGGCTTAGTGTATCCAGAGTTGTTTCTGGGTCTTCTAATCTATTCCTCAGGTCCTCAGGTCTGTTACTTTGCCAGTACCATGCAGTTTTTATCACAGCGGCTTTATAGTAGAGTTTTAAATTGGGGATTGCAATACCCCCTGCCATGTTGTGGTTGGTTAGAATTGCTTTTGCTATTCTAGGTTTCTTGTGTTTTCAGATGAATTTTTGTATTATTTTCTCTAACTCTGTGAAGTATACCGTTGGAATTTCAATTGGAATTGCATTGAATCTGTATAGTAGTTGTGGGAGTATAGCCATTTTGACGATGTTGGTTCTCCTGACCCAGGAACAAGGGATATCTTTCCACTTTCTGGTTTCCTTTTCTATCTCAGCTTTTAGAGTCCTATAGTTTTCAGAGTAAAGGTCTTTCACTTCCTTTGTTAGGTTGATTCCTAGATATTTCATTTTTCTGGGTGCTACTGTGAAAGGGATTGATTCCCCAATTTCCCGTTCAGTGAGTCTGTTGTTTGTGTAGACAAAGGCTGTAGATTTTTGAGCATTTACCCTGTATCCAGCAACACTACCAAATTTGGTAATTAAGTCTAGCAATCTTTTGGTTGAGTTTTTAGGATCCTCTAGATAGACTATCATATCATCAGCAAATAGTGACAGTTTAACTACTTCCTTTCCTATCTTTATTCCTTTTATATCTTTATCCTGCCTGATTGCTATGGCTAATGTTGCCAGCACTATATTGAACAAGAGAGGTGATAGTGGGCATCCTTGTCTCGTTCCTGACCTTAGTGTAAAAGGTTTCAGGGTTTTTTTTTGTTTTGTTTTGTTTTGTTTTTTTTTTTGAGACAGGGTCTCGCTTTGTAGTTCAGGCTGGCTGTGAGCTCACTATGTAGCCCAGGCAAACCTCGAACTCAGCAATCCTCCTGTCTCTGCCTCCTGAGTGCTGGGATTACAGGTGTGAGCCACCATGCCTGGCACTGTGGTATGCGGTATTGATTGCTGGTGGGCGTGAGTCTCCATGCCCAGCATTGTATGTGGTTTCTGGGGATCAAACTCAGGACCTTGCACTTGCGAGGCAGGTGTCAGAACCACTGAGCTAACCCTCCGGCCCAAAGGTTTCAGTTTTTGCCCATTGAGTATGATGCTGACTGTTGGTTTCTCATAAATAGCTTGTATTAAATTGAGATAAAGTCCATCGATTCCAATTCTCTGTAGGGTTTTGATCATAAATGGGTGTTGGATTTCGTCAAATGCTTTTTCTGCATCTATTGAGATAATCATATGGTTTTTGTCCTTGAGTCTGTTAATATAGTATGTTACATTGATTGATTTACATATGTTGAGCCAGCCTTGCATCCCTGGGATAAATCCGACTTGATCAGGGTGCATGATTTTCTTGATAACTCTCTGTATTCTGTTTGCAAGTATCTTATTGAGGATTTTTGCGTCAATGTTCATTAGAAAGATTGGCTTGTAGTTTTCTTTTTTGGTGGGATCTTTCCCTGCCTTTGGAATCAAGGTGATGGTTGCTTCAAGGAATGATTTGGGGAGTACTGCTTCCCTTTCAATTTCATTAAAGAGATTGAGAAGTACTGGTATTAACTCTTTAAAAGTTTTGTAGAATTCAGCAGTGAAGCCGTCAGGACCAGGCCTTTTCATTGTTGGCAGTTTTTTATTACATTTTCAATTTCCCAGATTCATATCGGGTTGTTTAACATTTTTATGTCCTCTTCATTCAACTTTGGAGGTTCATATGAATCTAGGAATCTATCCATTTCTTCTAGATTTTCCATCTTCTTGGAGTATAGATTTTCATAGTACGTGTTTATGATCCTTTGGACTTCCTCTGGGTCTGTGCTGATTTCCCCATTTTCATTCCTTATAGCATGTATTTGAGCCTTTTCCTTCCTTTGTTTGATAAGGTTGGCTAAGGGTCTGTCGATCTTATTTATCCTTTCAAAGAACCAACTCTTTGATTCATTGATTCTTTGTATTGTTCTCTTTGTCTCCATTGCATTAATTTCTGCTCTGATCCTTATAATTTCCTCTCTAGTATGTGCTTTGGGTTTGTTTTGCCCCTCTTTTTCTAATTGTCTGAGGTTCATCATTAGATTGTTTATTTCAGTTTGCTCTATTTTCCGAGTGTAGGCATTCACTGCTATGAATTTCCCTCGCAGAACTGCTTTCATTGTGTCCCATAAATTCCTCTATGTTGTGCTGGGGTTGTCATTTAGTTGTAGAAACTGTTTAATTTCTTCTTTAATTTCTTTTGTGGCCCATTGGTTGGTTAACAGAGAGTTGTTCAATTTCCATGTGTTTGTGAGAATCTTGGAATTTCTTCTGCTATTCAGCTCCAGTTTCAAGGCACTATGGTCTGATAGTATGCAGGGGATAACTTTGATTCCTTTGCATCTACTTAAGCTTGTTCTATGGACTAGAATGTGATCTATTTTGGAGAATGATCGACCCATGAGCAGCTGAGAAGAAGGTATATTCTCGCTCTGAAGGGTGAAAAATTCTGTAGGCATCTAATAAGTCCATTTGCTCAAAAGTTTGATTTAGCTCAAGTGTTTCCTTATTGATTCTTTGTGTAGTTGATCTGTCAATTTGTGACAGTGGAGTATTAAAATCACCTACTACTACTTTATTCATGTATAACTGGCTTTTCATGTCCAGTAATATTTGTTTTATATAGTTGGGTCATTAGAGTTCAGTGCGTAAATATTTATGATTGTTATCTCTTTCTCTTGGATAGTTCCCTGTATGAGAATATAGTGAACTTCTTTATCTCTTTTAATCAGTTTGGGTTTGAAATCTATTTTATCTGCAAGAAGATAGCCACTCCTGCTTTTTTGCAGTTTCCTGTGGCATGAAGGATTGTTTTCCAACCTTTTATTTTCAGTCTATGGGTTTTCTTCTGAATTAGGTGTGTTTCCTGTATGCAGCAGATTGTAGGATCTTGCTTCTTGATCCAATCTGCTAGTCTGTGTCTTTTAATTGGTCCATTGAGTCCATTAACATTAATGGTTATGACTGATATGGACATATTCAGAGCTGCCATGTTTTCCTGTTCTCAGTTCTTTTCTTCTTTGCTTTTCCCCTTTTCCATTTAGTTTCTTGTTTGCCCCAGTGAATTCACTTTCTGGGTCTCATAGGTATGGAATTTTCTGTGTTTTTTTCCAAGATGTTCTTTAGGATGTTTTGGAGTGCAGGTTTCATATCTGTGAAGTTTTTCAAGTCTTCTTTATCGTGGAAGTATCTTATTTCCCCATCTATTCTGAAAGATAGTTTTGCAGGATACAACAGTCTAGGTTGGAGGTTGTTTTCCTGCAGTGCTTGAAATACTTCTCTCCATGCTTTTCTTGCACTGAGTGTTTGTGTTGAAAAGTCTGCTGTGATCCTAATGGGCTTCCCTTTGTAGGTTACTTTCTTCCTTTCTCTCACTGCTTTCAGTATTTCATTCTTTTGTTGTACATCTAGAACCTTGGTAATTATATGTCTAGGTGTAGATATTTTTATGTCACGGTGTTTTGGAGTCTGATAAGCCTCATTTATCTGTATGTCTATTTCTTTTCCTGTGAAGTTTTCTGTTGTTATCTCTGACAATAGGTTTTTTATGTCTTTTACACTGTCTCCTGCTTCCTCAGTGACTCCAATCAGTCTTATATTATTTTTCTTTGAGTCATCTAGAAGCTGTTGAATTGATTTTTCATGGTCCCTTGCTCTTTTCCATAGATTATACCTTTCCTGCACACTGGCTGCTATGCTGTCCTCTAGGTCTGAGATTCGGTTCTCTGCTTTATTCATCCTACTGCCCAAGCTTTCGTTCTCCTTCATCATTCCTTGGAGCTCTGCTTGAAGCTGTTTAAAAGGTTCCATTGCTTCTGCTATCTTGGATTCTATCATCTCACTGGTCTCTTCTTTAATGATGTCTTTCACTGTGGACAGTATCCCTGTTTTGATCTCAGAGATGAGTTCTGATTTCCATTTTACTAGATCTGCTTTAGTTACCATCTCCACGAATCCTGGTGTTTGAATTTCAGTTTGCCCTATTTCCCTTTTCTCTGGAATTTCCTGTGGTGGTGATCTTTCTGTTTTTTTTTTGTGTGTGTATTTTCTCATTTCTACTTTTTCACTGATATTAATGCTCTTCTTTGCCTGATGACAGGGCAATGTTTGTTGCAGGTCTCTTTCTATTATCTGGGGCCTTTTGGATGTGGCACTCTCCTGGGGGTTCCTCCCTGAATCTGTAATGACCCTTGAGAGTTCTGACACATCATGGGAGGTATTTGAGCAGAACAAGCACATCATGTTTGTTACCATAATAATACAATAAATGCTAATATCAGTATTAAACACAGCAAATAAGATAAAAAGTTTTGTTAAATTCTATTCTGAGACTTTGAGCTTATGAGTTACCTCAATGTCCATATTCCAGAATTTAGAATTAATCAG